>ML263723.1:0-54180 GCA_005239495.1 Nicotiana undulata
ATGAAAAATGAAGAAAATAAGTTAAGATTCACTAACCCACGAAGTATTGGTGAAAGGAAGCTTTAATGGATGCCTAGGGGGTTTGGAGAAGGAGGAGTTTGTGTATTTTTATAAAACTCCTGGAATAACACTGTTTTGGACTTAAGAGTTTAATTAACTGGGTGATTTTCGCACCTGCGGACTTGGGCTAGCCCAGAAGGTGGTGCTCACCTGCGGAAAAGAATCCGCTCCTGCGGAGTTTTGGTCGCTCCTGTGGGAAAACTCGCACCTGCGATGGTCTGCGATCTCGCGCCTGCGGGCTGAGTCTCGCACCCGCGGACTCTGGGCAAAGGGCTGGGGATCGCACCTGCGAGGCTGGGACCGCAGGGGCAGTCCCGCACCTGCGGCTGAGTAACCGCACATGCGGTCACACCAGCTGTTGTGCACCAGCAGTGGCTTTTGCTGGTTTTTGGCCTCACGCGGGGTTCGGGAGGCACCTGGGCCCACCCTAGCCCCCGTCCAAATATACCAACAAGTCCTACTTCACTAAGAGGACTCGCTCGAACTTTCGGAACACGAAAAACAACAGCGAAACTCGAAATCAAACCCCAAAACTTATTTAATCAAATCTTAAGAACTTAAAATTCTAGAATTCATTTCAATACGTCGAACCGGCCTAAACTGCTTGGATTGACTTCAAACTTTGCAGACAAGTTATAAATGACGCCACAGAACTATTCCCGATCTCGGAATCTCATTCAGACCTCGGGAACATAACATCACTTTCCAAGTCGCATTTCAAATTCTTTAAAACCTCAAAGTCTCATTTTTTATCCGAAACCACTCAATTCACGCCCGTTTTACACCAAATTTTACATATAAGACAAATAATATATAACAAACCTGTTCCGGGCTCCGGAATCATAATACGGGCCCGGTAACACGGTTTTCACATAATTATTCACTTTCATATTCTTTTATTATTTTCAGAAAATAATTTCTTTTATAAATTCATTTCTCGGGCTTGGGACCTCGGAATTCGATTCTGAGCTTATGCCCAAGTCCCATATTTTCCTACGGACCCTCCGGGACCGTCGAATCACGGGTCCGGGTCCGTTTACCAGAAATGTTGACCAAAGTCAACTATATTCATTTATTAATTATCAAAACTCATTCTTTTATCAGTTTTTCACATATAAGCTTCCCGGCTACACGCCCGGGCTGTGCACGCATATCGAGGTGAGACTAACGGAGGCTCTCGGGGCCTCGAAACACATATATAGATTAAATTACATAAGGTGAATTTTTGGGTCATCACAGAATTGTTCCTGGTGTTCTCCCTGAAATTGGAACTCTGAGGGAAAGTTGGGCGTTGCATGACTAGAAGGTGGTGCTGAGAATTCTATGGTGTGTATTTGTGAGGATGCAATAACTATTTGGCTGGGTGAATTTGTATTATTAGAGGAGGGTGAAAACTGATGATGAGCATCACATTGTAGGTAATCATATGGTTGGTCTGGGATTTTGGGAGCCCTAGTGGTTGGGGGGGAATAGGGCACTGTAGCATGCAATTGCTGTAGATATGAATTGTGTGATAGAGACGATGTGGCAGATGATGGGGAAGTTGTGTTTATTTGCTCGTTATTGGATTGGTCCAGGGAATGAAGAGACTTATGACGTGGATGTTGAAGTTTATGTGTCTTTAGCAGTAGAGGAGTCGTGGTAATTGCATTTATAGAGGAGGAAACGTGAGGATGTGGCTCTTGTAAAGAAGTATGAGGGTTAATTATTATTGGTTTACTGGGAAGAGGTATTTGCACATGAGAGGAGGGTGACGATTGGTGTATCTGATTTGGCGTGTTTGGCAACTGTGAGTCGTCTGACGTGGAGCTATTATGGAATTTAACTTGTGATTTATTTTCAGTGGTCTGAATATCTAAGTCCTCTAGTGGCCCAATACTTGTGAGTGGCTGATAGGGGTTTGTATTTGATTTGGTGGCATGGGTTGTATTAAGAATAGTTTGGTCTTGGGCCTGGCCCAAGTTGAGGTTGGTTGTGGCTAAGGGTGTGGTTAGTGTAGGGTGCTGCTTGGAGGCCACCGCCTCTTGCACTCCAGCCCTGCCGGTAAATGAACCGCATTTTTGGCGGCCATAAGATTTTCTGGCAAACGACACAGTTTGCCATTATGCATCCCTGGATGTGTCAGCGTTTCTTATTTGTGTAGTAGTGGTAGATGTTGAGGGTTGGTTTCTATTTGCTACAGTGGTTGACTGAAGGTGAGAGGTGCAGCCATGTGTGGCATGACCAAATCTTCCACATTTAGTGCATAATATATTGAGTCCTTCATATAGTAATACCTGTTTGTGATTGCTTACGTGTAAGTTAGTTTTTAGTGGCACTTCTAGAGGAACTTCGATGCAGATTCTAGCATAGCGCCCTCTAGTAGTGGTCGAAGTGCATGTGTCTATTTTGAGTAGTTTCCCTAGTTTAGAGCCAATTCGCTGTAGAATTTCATAATCGTAGAACTCCGTGGGCAATTTTGGTAATTTGACCCAGATAGAAGCGTAGGTTAGTTGTGTAGATGAGGCTTTGAATTTAGGCTCCCATTTCCTAACCGTTAAGAAGTGGTTTAATATGAACTAGGGGCCACCATGGAGGGCCTTAACCATATTGTCTTCATGTTGGAATTTGATGAGGAAGAAATCGGATCCGAGGTCTATGATTGGAAGATCCTCTGTTGGCTTCCACAATTCTAATAGTTTAGCTCTCAACACTTGATGGGTGATTCTTCTACCAAACAGTTTGACAATTACAGAGGATTGCCATGGTGCATAGAGTCGTGCCTTATCAGTGGAAGTTATGGGAATGAAAACGTCGTCATCTGTGGTGTTGCTACTAGTTTCATCGGAGAGGTCTGGTGGAGCTAAGGAGATGTGGTTACTAGGAAGTGCGGGTAGTAGGTTTTTTTCAGTTAACAGCGTTTGGAGAAAAGTTGCATGTTTTGGGGTGTTCAATGGTGTGTGGGAGGTATCATCTATTTGCATAGAGCCTATGTCTGGTGGTTCAGTAGGGGATTCTTGAGTTTCACGGTGTGGAAACAGTGGTTCCATACTGGAAGTTTGGTTAAGAGGTGGTCGGAGATGGTGGTGGAGATGGTCCAGAAGATCATTACAATCAAAGGCCCACAGATACTAAAACAGAATTGCGAATGCAGCACAATAAAACAGATATATAAGCAGCAACTGGGCACGTTGGAGAAGGTGGAATGGAAAGCAATTATATTCAGAAACCTTGCAAGACCAAAGGCAATATTCTCAATGTGGCTAATTGTACAGGAGAGGATGCTGACTACTGACAGATTGAGTAAATGGTGTATGAATGTATATACCAGATGTGTATTCTGTGGCTGGCAAACTGAGACTCATCAACATTTATTCTATGAATGCGCAAGCATCAAAGAAACATGGCAAGACATATTCAAATGGCTGCAAATTCAAGTACAAGCAGTAACATAGGACCAAGTAATAGGCTGGTTTTGGAGAAGGCCAAGAAGAAATCAACAGAAGGGCAATTAATGAGGTTGATTCTAGCAGAAACTCTTTACAACATATGGATAGAAAGGAATCAGAGAATTTTTGAAAAATGATATAGAGAGAGACAAAGTATTGTTAGAGACATAGTGTATGTCTGTAATGTGAGGGCAGTCGGAAAGCTTAAAGGGAAATTACAGTACAAATTTGTATAGAGATTGAACTACTTGTATTACAAGATAGGAAGTAGAAGGGGGATGTGTGGTACGATATGGATAGCATGTTCATATAGTTTGTAACTTGATATTGTGAATAAAAAAATTTGACTTACCAAAAAAAAAATAACTTTGTTCTCATAAGCAATAGTTTAGCTATTAAGTGGAGGCACTCAAAATTATTGTTCTAAACCAATTGTGATGAAAACCAATTTATCAAGATGAACTATCTTGAATAGACAATCTGGAAATTATGCTCTAAATTAAATTATTGAGCAAGTTACCTCGCAAACAGCAGGTTGCGGGTTAATAATAATTGCACATGTAACTAGGGGTGTTCATGGTTTGGTTTGGATTGATTTTTCCGTAAAAAGAAACCAAACCAATTAAGTCGGATCTTCATATATTGGAACCAAACCAAACCAATTAAGTCGATTTTTTATCGATTCAATTTTTATCGATTTTTTGATTTTTTTTTGGTTATTTATCGGGTTTTTTCTTAACACTACCAAACACATATTTCGAAGAGTACATTTTCAATGTAACAATATCAAATCAATTGCTCTTTGAGGAATCTATCACTTGCCAAGATATATTGATGATAATTGAATCAAATAGTGATGAATAATTTAAGTACTCAATTAAAAATTAATTATTTTTAACATGAAATAAATTCTTGTACTTAGCAAAAGAAACTACCAACCAAACAAGAATGTAAAGGCAAAGAATTATATTATTATAATAGCAAAAAAAACTAGACTAAAAATATAAACGACTAATATGTACCATAAAATTTTAGAACCTTTATATAAAAATATACATATATATAGGTGTAATAATAAATTTAAATATCTACTTCTATAGCCGGTTTGGTTCGGTTATTTTGGTTATTTTTTTATTAAAATAAAAAACAAACCAATTTGATCAGTTTTTTAAATTCAAAACCAAAACCAAACCAAACCTAAAAAGTATCAATTTTTTTGGTCGGTTTGGTTCGATTTTTCGGGTTTTTATGAACACTCCTACATGTAACCATCTCATAGATGCATCGTATGTGGTATACATGCCAGGTGAATGGGCCTATATTCACCTTTGATATTTTCAGCATTCATGGGATTCAATCCCAATTTCAGTTGGTCTATTGATTAATGTGAACAAGCAATATAAGAGAATTCATAAAGAACTTTCTAGTTCTTTAATATTTACCCATGTGAATTCTCTTTCATTTTTGCACATCATACTTAAATTGATATGGCTAAACTGATTATGCCAACTGAATAAATTATCAACATTGATAAAGTTAAGGTTTACACCATGACGTGTGCAATTATCAATAAACTCCAAGTTTATTATGATATGAGTTTTATATCAATAAACATCCACTTTATTATGGTATTCTTTTATTTATGTAGTACAAATTGGAGAATAAAGTGGATAACTTTTCAATATTACCCCGCTACAAGTTGTAGTAATAGAAGATATTAAATCTTTCCTTTATTTATAGTCTCAATATATTCAATTGCTTTCACGAATACTTTAGAAACTTAATACGTTTCAATGAGACTTACTACAACACAATTCATTATTGATAATCAATTTTATTTCTCCAAAGTAGTATAATTGGCTCTTCTAGAGCTTTCAATTAATTTTGTATTACCACTTATTCATCAACATCTATAAGATGAATACACTTTTAAGGAGAAAGTTATACCATTATGGTCATGGTCAAAATTATATACAAGATCTGCTTCTTGCATTACTATTATCTTTTAATGATCACATTATTAAAATGTTTTGGCGTACAATAGGTACGTGACCAATCACCATTCATGCCATAATAATGACGTTATTTTCTTATATCAACTCAAACCTCCTTCTAGAGGTGAGTGTGGTATATTCACTACCACTAGCACGTTCATATTCTTGCAAGAATGAATATATATTCATAAATCATATGTTGCCACATTCACTTCATGAATGGACCATAATCATCTATATGTGCTTTACAAAGTCTCATGTCAAATCGATGATAAATATCACTTTCACAAAGTGAAGGATTATTTTGAGAATTCTTATTATTCTCATTATCACAATGATGACGATTATAATTTTGTATATTGCCACGTCCACATCCATTGATACCTTCACGGTAATAATTTTATCTTCTTTCAGACTTATCACATTTTCTTAAGAGGAATGAGAATGAAGCAAATTCAATGGGACGGGTTTGTTCCGCTTCTTTTTCCACAATCATACATGAATTTGATCATGGCAAGGCATAAAATTTTTAGCACTTCGTGTAGTTATAATTTCCTGCAAACTCTATTAGAGTTATAATCAAAGTTTATTGTCTTTGATTGTTTTAAATCAAATTATAGAATTTGAAGAATTTAAAAGAGAAAAATAAAGTAAAATACTTACCTTAAATCCAGAATTTAATCATGAAGGAAGTTCGTGGAACAATTGACAATCATTATGCTCAATCCCAAAGCTTCTACTCAATTGGCTAGAGTCACGTGCTGATAACGTGTTATGAAACAATAAAAGAAGAAGAACACTATTGCAGAGAAAGAGAGAAAGGGAATTCTTATTGAATATTGGGATGATTTACAATGGGGTAAGACCCCTCTATTTATAGGGAAAGAGTGACTTAGTCACCAAGTAAAATCCTTAAGATCTCTCTAAAATATAGACATTCACCTTAAATAGAATTCTATTTATAACAAATAGAATATTTGAATTCAAAATTATATCGCCTTAACCTACATAGATGATCAATTTAGTTAAGTTACATGATAATCTATTTATAGTGTACAAATATTCAGTGTGGTAGTATCATATCTAATACTTCTTTATAGAGGATGTTTTTGTTGTATGTTTCCTTCTATAACTTTAGCTTCTCCATTTCAAAAGTAAAACATATAGTTGTCCATCTTTGAATCACCTACTTTTTTACTATTGTACTTTGACATATTTGTGAGGGTTGTCTTAGTTATTTATAAAATTATGTCAAATTTGAATTATGTCGGATATAACCGAAGTAAAATTGTTACTATGTTATCACGTTCGAAGCAATAAAGTATTAATCATACACGTGTTTTGATAAATTAAGTCCATGATTAGTTATGAATTTAGAGAAATATATATATATTTTAACTGTTACAAAAAATAATAGCAGATAATCTTTTTCCGTATATATGTGTATTATAAATAGTATACATATTTTACATACTTCTTAGGAGAAATATACATATTTCATCTAATGAAAATAAACCAATCAAAGAAAAAAATTTGTTAAACTTCGATATATAGGAGACTTGGACGAACTTGTTTTAAAAAACCTAATCTAGACCAACATCAATCGATTTTCTTTGAGAAATTTGTAAAAGAATTAATTACTCATACTGAAGTAAAAATAAATAAATTAAAGAGCACAATCTCACCACTTTATTATCATGTAAAATAAAAATATTCATCTATACTTTCCCTATTATTTACACTTTAAAATTAGATTTTATATTTTAAAAATTATCAATTAATTTATTTCTTATTATTTGATATTTTAAAAATTAACTCAATTTGTTTGAAATATGTAGTAACTCCCAATATTTAGGTAAAAGATACTAAATTTAGTTGTAGCTTTATACGTACTAAATACAAATTAAGGCTTTAAAAATAGTAATGAATTTCAACTTTGTTTAAAATATTATAGATGTTTTCTATAACGTAGTACTAAAATCTTCTTTTAGTACGTATCTTTGGTCGGGTATATGTATAGTTTAAATCGAAAAAGAATTTTATCATTAAGTAATTTACCATTAGATCCTTAAATTACAAATATTTAAGAGCATAAAAGTCGATCAATGTTTCAGGGATATTTTAGTCGTTCAACATTTAGCATAAATTATTTGTTTTTATAATAATATAAATTTATTCATTTTTATAATAATATAGATAGATAGATACAGTATAAATTATATAGCTAGCAGTGGCAGAACTCATTTTGTTTGTAACACGAACTCCTCAATCATAGGTCATTACAGAAAATAATATATAGGAGTTCGCATCGTTCCATTCGTCATTACAGTAGTAATTAGTATTTTTTATGCCATGTTTGATTATTTTACAATTTGTTTTCCACTATTTTCATATAATTTGTTGTGGAAATAAAGCAGAACTGTCAATAACAGAAATCGGAATGGAAAAATTGCCACCCCTGCCCATATTGAAACTAAGAGATCACAAATTCTCCAATTATTTAGAAGAGACGGTAATTATCTTTCTTCTCTTTTTCGTTTTTTCGAAATAAAGTTCATGGAGTACACAAAATCGGAAAGACCATGTTTTATTATTAATATCAGGACAAATAATTTATAGAATTATCTAAAATTGAAAGTTAATACCAGAGAGTCGTTACCCTGCAGTGTCAATTACAAATCACAAACGCACCACTATACTGGGACAACCTCCGGTACTACAGGCGATGATCCATTATCTTCTGCAGTCTTTTCCTCAGTGCTATCTGCAGTTTCATTGTTCTCTTCTTCAAATCCTTGCGTGAACCTATCGTAGTTTGTGGGCTCACTACTCTGGAATGGACGAGCACCCAATACCCGGACCAGGTCTTCTTGATGGAGGACTTCCTTTTCGAGTAGCAACTCAGCAATCTGAGCCACATGTTCTCTGTGTTCCTCTATTAGTTTTACAGTATTATCATATGCCTTGGCTACCCATTCTCTAACTTCACTGTCGATAATTGCTGCTGTCTTGCTACCGTAGGGCTTTGCCTCAAACGAATCTTCTCTTTGTGGGAACGAAAGGAGGCCAACCTTGTCACTAAAACCATATACTGCTACCTGAGCATAAGTCATCTTGGTGACTTTCTCCAAATCATTCTGAGCTCCGGTGGAGATCTTCCCAATCAAAACCTACTCAAAATTAATATTCATAAGAACATTGTAAAAATCTATTCACTAGTCAAAAAAGGGTAGAAAAAGACATTTGAACATTTAAAGATACACTGCCTTTTCAGTAAGGTAGTGACAACATATAGCCCAACAACGAAGTATCATTGCTCCAACGAAAGGTATTTGTTCTATACAACCAGTGTCATCAAATCAAGATGTACTACTTCATTGAGCTTCTTTTCGTTGAGGTTGAAAAGTAGATAATTGGTAGGACCAACCCCCATTATGAATTACTTAGGATATATATGCACTTAGACATATTACTCTGTAAAAGAAGGTGCATGACTAGAAAACCGATCATTCATATTATAACAGAAAGTTCCATCATGAAGCTTAGATGCCTAGTAATGGAGTCCTTTGCACAAATGGTTTTCTATATGCATCCAATGCGGTGACAATGCTTTCAATAAGTAAGTCTTAATGCAAATAGGGTAAACATATGAAAGCAAGCGAAAGAGTTGATAAACTTACCTGCTCAGCAGCTCGGCCACCAAGAGTCATGCATGTCATATCAAATAGCTGCTCTTTAGTCATTAAAAGGTTTTCATTGGGAACATACTGAGCAAATCCAAGGGCTGCTGTACCACGAGGAACAATTGTCACTTTGAGCAATGGCTCTGCATATTCCAAGAACCAACCAACAACAGCATGCCCAGCTTCATGATAAGCAACTGTCCGCCTTTCCAGCTTGCTTATGACCTGCAGAAACCACAAAGGTTGCTTTGAATTATATTATATCATCCAAAACAAAAATTATTCATCCCATTCACAAGTCCTTACTAGAATCTAAAGAGTGCTGGTCAGCAATTTTCAACAGCATCTAAAGAAATTGACCAAAGCATACATCACCCAGGTCAACATTCACCAAAGTTCCCTTTTTATTTTGGGTAAGAAGAAAAGATAGAGAAGCAAGAGGAAAGAAAAGGAATCGAAATGTCATCTCAAGCCAATATAAAGTAAGTAAAAGGGGGTCGGAGAACGTCATGCGCGTAATTCACTGCACTTCTTTGGGGGTGGGGGGGGGGGGGGGGGGGGGGGGGGAATGCAACCTAGACAAACAGAAGGTTAAGGTCCTCCGGGTAGCAGCAAATGACAAAGCTCAATTAGCACTGACAAGATTCAGTTGGCTCCAAGAGAATTCAGAATGAATATATCTGAACCTCTGATGTGATGACCACACAAAAAAAGGAGGGGGCCATTGGATGACAGAATATTCAAAAGAAGTGCTCGAGTGGTTCAAAGTCACATTACAATCTTGCAATATTGGACAGGTTGATTTAGTTCCTTCCAATGCTGTAAACATCTACCTCTAAAAAATTTAAGTATCCCATCTTATGCCACAGTGGTTTACCCAGGACTCTAGAAGACGTTCACCCACCTCACAATGCTCTTCTTATTACAGCAAGAACTCAACAATTTGATCGAATTACAATACAAACCCTAATATGATTCGGTTAAATATTTTATTCATACGGCAGGAAAGAGATTTACTTAAGTTCAGATGGTGGATCATAGTATCAACATCTCAACGTCCTATGCTTTTCTAGGAGTTTAGTTTTTCAGGGATTTATGCGACAACAGAAAATATAAAGAACTTTTAGTACTTTCTATTATTATTATTTATTATTTATTATTATTATTATTATTATTCATAATGTTGACCTGCGATGAGTTCAAATAGAGTAATATGGTACGTAAGATTCATAAAGCGAAAGCCAACTTATTTGAGACTGAGGCGTAGTTATTGTTGTGGTTGTCGTAGTCTCCTTACGAAACGCTCACCATAACCCAAACTATATTCGCGTTCTCATAACTACTAAGCAGTAGATACATAATGGTCCAATGCCGATGGATATTGGACCAGTGTACTTCTCAAGGAATCCTAGCATTTTCATACTGAAACAAATGGCTTTGATATCCAAGACGCAGAACAAGATGAACAGAACATCATAGAAAATGCTGCTGTTGTAAAGAAAAGACTGAATATTATCCTATGTTGCTATGGAAACATGAGATAAAGCACATAAATGGAAGGGGGGAAAGGAGAAGACCAATACCTTATTCTTCTTCTCTAGACCACCAATCACCCTGTCTATCGCTGACTCAAAATGTTGCATGGTAATTATCGTACTCTCATTCCTAGCAGCAATTAGAGCAGCTTCATTACAAACATTTGCAATGTCTGCTCCAGCAAATCCTGGTGTTAGGGCAGCAAGTCTCTGTGAATAGAACCCTGCCTCCTGGTCAAGTTTCAACTTGTTCAGATAGATTCTGAAAATTTGATCACGGCCTTTGATGTCGGGTTTATCAATGCTAATCTGGCGATCAAATCGACCAGGTCTTAACAAGGCTTTGTCTAATATATCAGGTCTATTTGTGCCAGCAAGTACAACTACACCAGATGTGGTTGCAAATCCATCCATTTCTACAAGCAGTTGATTTAAAGTACTCTCACGTTCATCATTTCCTCCAGCAAAGCCTCCCTTCCCTCTTGCTCGACCAATAGCATCAATCTCATCAATGAATACTATACTAGGTGCACACTGTCTTGCCTCCTGAAATAAGCTCCTAACTCTAGATGGCCCAACACCAACAAACATCTCCATAAATTCTGACCCAGAAATTGAGAGAAAAGGTACACCAGATTCTCCTGCTGTAGCTTTAGCTAGAAGTGTCTTTCCAGTTCCAGGAGGACCCACTAGCAGAGCACCCTTAGGAATTTTGGCTCCTAACTCCTCGTACTTCTTGGGGTTCTTAAGGAAGTGGACAAACTCCATGATTTCTTGCTTAGCCTCGTCACATCCAGCCACATCCTTGAAGAAAACCTGTACCAAGAAAGTGTTGATAACGTTCCAAGAAATAATCATGAAATATCATGGCATGTATCATTTTTAAAATTTTCCATTTCAAAATGCTGCTATTTTTGAAGCTGCACAAATAATAGAAACTTATTCTCACCTTATTCTTCGCATTTTTATCCATTTTGGTGAAATTCGCTTTGCCAATATTAAATATTCCACGACCACCTTTTCCATCAGAGCCTCCTACTCCTATGCCACCCTGCACTCTTCGTCCCATATAATAAAGGACAGCTAGAAGCAATACTGTTGGACCAAACCTCATCAGTTCTTGGAACCAATTCAATTCATCAACATACACCACAGGAACATAATTGTGAGGGTCTATTCCCCAGGCTTCTTGTGCTTCCTCAAGCTTCTCCTCAAATGACTCGACACTCCCAATGTTAAAATAGTATTTGTACTGGCCCGTGTTTCTTCCACCATTCGTACCGCTTGTAGGACCTTGAACAGTGTCATCGCCTGATTGATTAATACCAGGTGCAGAACTTCTCACGTAAACTTTGGCCACAGATTTGTTAGCGACGACAATTCGATCAACTAGACCAGCTTCAAGTAGCTTGTTTTTGAATTCTTGGAAGCTAATCTGAAAATTCACATAAAGCGAAATAACCATGATGAAGAGAAGAATGATTCAGAAGACGATCAACTAATGAAGATAAGATAAAATTGCTGCTCCTAGAAAATAAAAACCTTAGTAGTTCATCACTGAAAAGATTCAACATATACATGTCACACTGCTGAATTAATTTCAGCGCTACACGGTAAAACCTTGAAAAGAAGTTCTTCGTCATCCACTTTTATTTTTATTATTATTAGTGTTATCGTTATAGTTATAAATGTCAATATAATCAATTCAAATGATGGCAATATATAACTGATATGCAAGGGATGACCAGGTGGGATAAAATAGAGGGAGTACTGGGGTTTCCTTCATTTTTGTATGTTTCTTTAAAAAGTAACAATCTTCTATCCAGTGTAGTTATCGCTAAACTTGTTGATGAGTTAGATTTCAGAGTACAAGTAAAAAGTTAATTAGGAAACGCAACTGAGGTTAACGGCTCATGTATCTCATCATAGGAATTCAATTAAAATCATGCACTATTTTCTTGTTCTAGATGTATTGTTCTACTAAGGCAAATAGCTGCTCCATCTGGATTTGCCGTACAGGACAAACAGGTCGTAAGGTCTCTAAATATAAAGCATTTGAATGAAAAAACATGAAACTATCTGTGAACCAGTATATGGTATAAGAACATCAAATCTTTCATTCATCAATCAGACTGTGTAAAAGACAAGCTCAACTTTTCCATTAGCAATATACAAGTTAATCCATTTATACGCATGGGCCGTCTGGGAGAGGGGGGAGGGGAGGAAGAAGTAATGGCTGCAGACCAATAGAACAATATTATATGAGAAAGCTGCAACTCCATTGCAAAGTTTATCAATAAATATCTAGTTACACTAAATCTAATTCCTTACTGCATTCATGGTATAACACAGTATCTCCACTGATAACTAACAGGCTCAGCAAACCTTTTTTCTCAATTTGGATTTTTTCCCATCTTTTCCTAGAAATCTGAAACTTTTGAAAAACAATGTTTAGACAATAACTGTGTTGGAATTGTTTCTGGAACAAATAGTTGTTCTGTAAACAATGAAAAGCACCTGAAATCTGTTTTAGTTTTTAGGGAACTTTCTGAGTGCTTTTGCAAAAACAAGTCTGTTTATAAACCAAATATAGTTGTTATAATATAAAACATCCTTTGGGAAAAAACTTATAATCAAATGATATCCAAACCCAAAAAGATTGCAAGTGATACCTTCCACAACATTCAACACTAATGCAGAACAGTTAATTTCATCACTCTGATCTCCCTCAAAACAAAAAGTACTTAAGTCATTCAATTTTTTTGAAATGGAATACTTCTGACAGCAATATCAGTCAATCTTTTTAAATCGCATAAGGATTTTAGGAAGTCTTGAGACAACATTCCAAAAGCAAAAGCTAACATGTGTTCGGAAAGAAAACAAAGTGAAACCAAATTATTAAGGTTTTGGAAACTATGGAAAATGTCATTTCAAACACCAACTCCAAAACTAATTCTTCTAAACCAACTCACCACTTCCGTCCATGAAAGTTCCAAAACCAATCCCTACCTTGAACACCCTCTATCATAGTATCCTCATTTACTAGTAAAGTTATTTGTTCTTTCATTTCCACTTCTCGGTAGAAGGCAAGCCATGATTGCAAAAAGTTGGTCCTAAGATAGATATCAGCACGATCACAATCAAGTACACATGGAACTCACACTCCATAAGGCACTAAACTCGTCCTTGAAAAGAAAGAGAAAGGGGCTGAAACAATGAAAACTCGAATTGTAGAAGTGTTGGTTAAGACTAACCTCCTTCTGCTCACGAGGACCGAGAAGTGTCGATGACAGAATAAATCCAATAAATAACAAGGGTGTGAGAATATTTTGATATTGCTTCAGGAAGTCCTGAGGGTTTCCTTGTTCGCCTGTACTTTCCTCTGCCAAAAAAGAAACCAAAACTAATTTTTCACCATAGACAGGCCAAAAGAGAACACAACAAGAAACAGGAAAAGAATGTGGAAGTCATGCTAGCAATTGTTACTTACCACTTGTTTTTCCTTTTCTTTTTTTTTTTGAAAAGGACTTACCACTTGTTTCATACTCCATGATAGAGGATGCAATGATATTACACTTTACTCATAGCAAATGTGTAATCTTAACCTCCTAGAAACTCAGCACCATAATCTTCCATATACAAAGATTACTTTCGCACTAAAGTCAATTGAATATCTCTTCGTCCACTGGAAGTGTTTAATTAGAGAGCTTCAGTTCAACTAGATGCAAAACAAAGAGAGCATTGTCCCTTGTTTTAAATTAATGTAAACAAATACATTTTTCTTATTCATTTAAAGACACAGCAAACCTTTTAAAAAGATATTTAATTTATCAGCTCATTAACTAAAGTTCTGGACAAGGTGGGTTGCTCTGATGAAGCACCCTCCACTTCCAACCAAGAGGTTGTGAGTTCGAGTCACCCCAAGAGCAAGGTGGGGAGTTTTTGGAGGGAAGGATGCCGAGGGTCTATTGGAAAAAACCTCTCTACCCTAGGGTAGGGGTAAGGTTTGCGTACACACTACCCTCCCCAGACCCCACTTGTGGGATTATACTGGGTTGTTGTTGTTGTATTAACTAAAGTTCTGCAACCGCAACTCATAATAGATCTTCTGACACAAATGAAGGGAAGAATTAAGAGCGATCCAAAATTAAGCTCCGGAAAAGATTCGTCTAAGGATATTGAAAAAGAACTATTCGCTGGAAAGGATAAAAGAAAGAAAAACCAGAAAAAGAAAGGGCAGACTCACAGGATATTGTACTTAAATCAGATTATCAATGATGCAGATTAGATCATTTTATTTTTCGAGAGTAAATTCTGAAGCTAACCCTCCTTAGTTGCTAGATGAATATTAATTTCTAACTTCTAAAAGATAACTTATTTATCATGCGGTCAGCTAGCTTACCTAACTGTTCTTGCCCAGGTTCGGTTATTTATGCCATGTCGATGAGTGAGATACGCGAAAGTAATGATATCTCTCTTCTCAACATCAATAATAAATGCTCTTATCTTTTCGTAAATAGAGGATTATCTGTGAAACCCTCCTATATAACATAAACAGCATTTTTAAAAGCGATAAGCACAGAAGAGTGACAAGATCCATGTGTCTTGAAGCGAAAAGTATGAACTGAAGCACATGCTTCTTTGAAGTGAAGCATACATTTTGCTGAAAACTAGGAATACCAATGAATTTAATTTTGAAGGGAGTAGTATAACAATTAATTGATATTGAAAAAAAAAAATCAGCATCCAATCGCCGATATCAATCCAACTTCTCAAAATTGAGATTCAATGAACTCACAGAACGTTAATATTCTCACACTTCCCTAAACTGCAGGACTTCACCCATGAAGCGATAACTCTTTGCTTCGCGTCGCTTAATAGACAAAGTGACGCCTTTTACTAACACTGAAATAAATATATCAGACAGTTTGCACTGTCAAATTAAGAACATGTAGACGGTTTTGAAGTGAGAGTTGCTATTGAAGACATCCAATTCCCAGTATAATTTTGAACGCATGCAAAGCATGTAATCTTAACCTCCAAGAAATTCAGTACCATAAACTTCCATACACGAAGGTTGTCTTCGCAGTAAGAAGGCTTTTATCCATGATTTGCATAGGCAGTGTAGAGTCACTTTTACAGAGTCCTTAAGACGAAGGACCAAACAAGGGATATTGCAGAATATCAAAACCTACTTCGACACATTCAACTAAAGTAAATAAGGCGCTATTCCACTTGCTAATTTACATCTCTATTCATAGAAAGGTATTCTCGTTTTCCTAAACATTTGGAATAGTATAAATGAGCTATATCTCTAACACTTCCTCTCACCAATGATTTTAGTAATCCAAAGTTCTATTTAATCATATGCAACGTACTTTAGAAAACAAAAACTTAACTCGAACTGAAATATTCCCTATATTTACACATTCTAGTAAAGTTTAATAACTTATTACTTCATCATATGTTACTGAACATCAAATGCACAAACTGTTAATTCATTGGATTGCATACCTTTGCCCGACTCCGCCTTTTGATTGTTCCCTTTTGGGACTTCTTTCTTATTCTTCGGATAATAGTTCTCATAATCTACAAAATCAACACAACAATAAGAATCCATCACCAAAAAAAAGTTTTATTTTTAAAAAAAAAAGAAAAAAAAAAGAATACGTGTAAAGAATTATTCTCACTTTTATTCTTTGATCCTTGGCTGCAAAAAAACCTCCGGAGTCTCGGGTTTGCAAATAGAGAATCAAGTTCCGACAAATATGCCTTATTGACACCTTGTTTTCCAGCTCCAATAGATGTCAAATAGCTTCTCACAAACCCTAACCCGCCATTGACGCGTGTAATGCACGCATTACGCGATGCCACTTCATCCAAAATCACTCTTCTCACACCAGAAACTAATGTCTGCTCAATCATATTATTAAAAAAAACGTATCATACTAACAATATTAACATAATAAACACAGAAAATACAAAAAGATATGAAATTTATATAAATTGCAGCTTACTTTATTAATCGAAGATTTCGAGAGAGAGCGATTGATACGTGAAAGAATCATCTTTTTGATGATCCGAACATGAATTTCTGCAAAAATATCTAATCCCTAAAAATTTGATTCAAATCAGAGAGGAACCGATTGAATAAAACCTAAAGAGAAATAATTTAATTTCAGGTAGCAGAGTTTGAAAAGGTTTCCGTGTTTTTTTTTTAAATGTATATGGGGTGACCTATAATACAGTATGCTGAGTTTGAAAAAAGGTTGAGGAAAATCAAAGGAAGTAGAAGGGAGGAGGGACAGGAGAGGAGAAGTTGGAGAAAACCGGGAACAAAGACCGACTCGTTTACGTGGTTAATTATGGACCGGACTTCCTTTTATGGGCTTTGTTCTGACAGAGCAGGGGCAAGTCACAAGTGCACATATAGCAATTTTTATGGATGCTATTTAGACATTAGCCATACTTATTTTCTCCTCAAATTTTAAACTAAATATTTTAATTTCGTGACAATTCAAGACATATTTATCCTGAAAACTAAAAATCAGGACGCACTGACTAGTTTCTAAATAGCAGTCCCTTAGAATGGCTACATGGTGGCATTAAGGGGACAGTGTACTTAGTTTGTTTGGTTGTTGAGGAACATGTTCGTGGGATAGGGTAAAAATTGTACGATTCTAGCCACTTTTGGATTGGTTTTTGAAAAGTAGCCAGTATTTAAAAATGTGTCAAAAATAGCCACTTGCGATGCACACTCAAAGATGCTAAGATGGATGTGTGGTCATATTAGGAGAGATATCATTCGGAATGAAGAGATTCGGGACAAGGTAGGAGTGACCTACGTAGTTGAAGAAATGAGGGAAGCGAGGCTGAGATAGTTCGGACATGTGAAGAGGAGATGCACTGATGCCCCAGTGCGAAGGTGCGAGAGGTTGGCGATTGGGGGTCTAAGCAGAGTTAGAAGTAGGGCGAAGAAGTATTTTAGGGAAAAGTGATTAGACATGACTTGAAGATGACGCATCTTCAACTTAATAAAGACATGATCTTAGATAGAAGGATATGGAAGGTGATAAATAGGGTAGAATGTTAGTATGTAGTCGAGCTTGGGACATCGTATCTATCCAATACTTTTCGTATCAATATTATTATCATTATTGTATTATCTTATTCTTTAATTTCTATATTACATGTTATCTCCCTTGCTTTTTTTCATATTGCTTTGTTGTTTTGTTGTTGTTATTATGCTTATTTTTGTTATTTTCAACATAATTTTCATTGTTATTATTTTTTTCAAACTTGTTGAGAAATGGTTTTTTTGGCCGAGAATCTATCGGAATAACCTTTCTATCTCCTCAAGATAGGCAAAGATCTGTGTACATGTTATCCTCCTCAGATCTCACACAATGAGAATCCATTGTAACAGCGCAAAAAAAGGAAAACAAAGAATCCAGTAACTTAGAGGAACTGCAATGACTCTCTTTTAACTAATATTTTCAATAAGATTTTAGTCACATACACGGGTAAATTTCAATGCAATGTAATTGATTATACCAGCTCATTGTGATGACCCACCACGTCATCATGCCACGTAGGCGCCATTTGGCATATATTAATGACATGTGGAAGCTTACCTAAGAGGAAGGCTAGCATTTGTGAGAAGATTCTAGAGAAGTATGGACATTTCCTTTGGAAGACCCTAGATCCTTATGGAATTGCTAGGAAAGTCCTTGAAATCTTCTAGGCTTGTAGAAAATTCTAGAGGGTGTACTTATTTATAAATATTAAGGACTTGTGTAACAATTAATATTTAACTCTAGCATGTAGGAGACTGGTATATAAAGGGGGCCACCCATTTGTAATTCATCAAGCAAAAGCAATTCAAGTTCTCTCTAATACAAAGCTTCCTTTAACAATTCTCTTAGTGTTCTTTCTACCATTCTCTTAGCGATCTTGAGTGTAGTAAGACCGACTTGGCATAGCAAGAACGTGAACAAGTTTTGCAAGATCGTGAGCGAGTTGTCAAGTGTCGCGCGTGCACTTAGTTAAAGACTAAGGACGTGACAACGTGGTATTAGAGCAAAGGTTTCAACTAAGGGAATGGCGAACGACGGAGAAATTAACGTTGCCAACACCCCGCCAACGTCATCCAGGATGCTGCTGGCTAGAGCGGCCGTAACAGAAAGAGGAATGCCACTAACAAGAGCCAGGAGGTGCCGTCCGAGGTTGTGTCAAACAAAGGGCTTACATCCCAAGAACCATCTTCCATCGAGGCGCGTGAGGATGAATTGGAGGTCCTACTCGAGTACGTCTCGCTCGGTAAAGAGTGGGTGATGAAGATGAACGCAGGGATGGATGCCGTGGAGATCTTTGGCCAACGTTTGGGTAAGATGGAATGCACCCTTAGCGTTCTTGAGGGGCACACTCTTGAAGAGAGTGAGAGTATCCGAAATGACTTGAGGGATGTACACAGACCGAGATGGAATTAAGGCAAACCATCACTGCCTTAGAGTGCAGACTCATGGAAGCTTTGAGTATTATCGATGCTATGAAGGCAAAGATAGAGTCACTCGAGGAGCATGTTAGTGTTGGCGTGGCCGAGGCAGCCAACAATGTTGTGGTGATGAGGGAGGCTAAGATAGAGGCTCCCAAACCCCCGGTGTTCAAAGGTGTTCGTGATACACAAGAAGTGGAAAACTTCCTTTCGCACTTAGAGAACTACTTCAGGCACGGAAAAGTGAGGGACGACGAGGCCAAGATCAACAATGTCGTGTTGCACATCTCAGAGACCGCCATGCTATGGTGGAGAAGGAAGATGGCTGACGTGGATAAAGGTCTATGTACTATTAGCACGTGGGATCAATTTAAAGCCGAGTTCAAGTGACAATTCTTCCAAGCAATGTCTTGTACGAGGCAAGGCGCAAGCTTAGGGAGTTGAAGCAAACAGGGAGCATACGTGACTATGCCAAGCAGTTCACTACCCTTTTGCTTCAAATTCCCAACCTGACCAATGATGACTTGTTGTTCCACTTCATGGACGGGTTGCAAAATTGGGCTAAACAAGAGTTACAACGTCGGCAAGTCGCGGATATAGACCAAGCCATAGTGGAGGCTGAATCATTGATGGATTTCAGGCATGACAAGCACGACAAAGGCAAAGGCAATGAGTCAAAGGTTCATAATGTCAAAGGTGGGGGAGACTGTGGCAAAGGCAAGAAGATACAACAACAATACTCCAAGACTCAAGATTCCAAAAAGTCGAGTGGAAGTCAGGGCCACGTAGAGAAGAAGGCGCAGGACGAGAAGAAGGGATGCTATATATGCGGAGGGTCGCACCGCTTCAGGAATTATCCCGACCTCAAGAGCCTTAGTACCATGGTCCGTGAACGAAATGAGCAGCCACAAGGAGAGAGTTCGGGGACCGCACGGTTAGGTATGATCGGATTATGTGGTGATGTCACGAAGCAAGCTATCAAACCTACTGAGAATGGCAATCAGTACGTGGATCTCACCATCAACAACAAGCCCACTCGTGCAATGGTGGATACTGGAGCAACTCATAATTTCGTGACTGAGGCTGACGCAAAGAGACTAGGATTGAAGCTTGCTCCAACCAACTCTCACGTCAAGACCGTGAATGTTAAGCTACAAAATGCTAGTGGGGTAGCTAATGGCGTTGGTGTCAAATTGGGAACATGGGAAGGTATGACAAACTTTATCGTAACCGTTATGGATATCTTTGACATCATACTGGGGCAAGAGTTATTTAGAAATTGTCATACTTTGATCGACCCCTACCTCCAACATCTCTTGGTTATGGAGCGAAAAGGGGCTTGTATGGTACCTACAGTGACTATGCCACACAAACAGGTCCAAGCACAAATCTTAGCCATGCAGGTTGTCAAGGGGATCAAGAAGGGGGAGCCGACGTTCGTGGCAACTATTGGAAGTATAGAGGAGTACAAGAGTTTTCAAGAGATACTGTCGCCTTGCATAGAGAAGTTGCTTGAGGAAAACAAAGATGTCATGCCCGAGGAGTTGCCTAAGCACTTGCCGCCTAAGCGAGAGGTGGATCACAAGATTGAGTTGGAGCCAGGGGCTAATCCACCCGCATTTGCCTCATATCGTATGGCACCGCCCGAGCTAGAGGAGCTCAGGAAACAATTGAAAGAGCTGCTAGATGCTGGTCACAATCGCCCATCAAAGGCACCTTTCGGCGCACCAGTATTGTTCCAGAAGAAAAAGGATGGGTCGTTGCGCTTGTGCATAGACTACCGAGCACATAATAAGGTCACAATGAAGAATAAGTACCCGATCCCTCTCATTGCTGACTTGTTCGATAGACTTGGGTAAACCAAGTACTTTACCAAGGTGGATCTTCGCAAGGGCTACTACCAGGTTCGCATTGCAGAAAGGGATGGGCCGAAGACGGCATGTGTGACGAGATATGGAGCCTTTGGGTGGTTGGTGATTCCCTTCGGTGTAACCAATGCACCGACCACATTTGCACCCACATGAACAAGAGTTTTCATCCCTACTTTGATTAGTTCGTGGTAGTCTACCTAGACGACATAGTCATCTACAACAACACCTTGGAGGAGCACATGGAGCACTTAAGGAAGGTTTTCCAAGTCTTGCGGGAGAACGAGTTATACATCAAGAGGGAGAAATGCGAGTTTGCACAATCAAAGGTGCACTTCTTAGTCCATGTGATTAGCAATGGCGAGCTACGCATGGACGAGGCTAAGGTACGGGATATCCAAGAGTGGGACACACCTATGAGGGTAACTGAGTTGAGATCCTTCCTTGGCCTTGTTAGTTACTATCCTCGGTTCATCAGTGGCTACTCAGCAAAGGCCACACCATTGTCGAAGTTGCTAAAGAAGAACAAACCATGGGTTTGGACGGAGCATTGTCAAAGGGCATTTGAAGACCTCAAGGCAGCTGTAACAGAGGAGCCAGTCTTGGAATTACCTGACTTTTCCAAGACATTTGAGGTGCATGCAAATGCCTCATATTTTGTCATTGGGGGTGTCTTGATGCATGATAAGCATCCCATAGCATTTAAGAGCCGCAAGTTAAATGAGACGGAGCGGCGTTACACGATGCAAGAGAAGGAGATGACTACCATTGTGCATTGCCTTCGTACATGGCGACATTATTTGCTCGGGTAAAGGTTTGTGGTCAAGACCGACAATGTGGCTACTAGCTACTTTCAGACGCAGAAGAAGCTCACACCAAAACAGGATAGATAGCAGGATTTCTTGGCCGAATTTGATTATGTGCTGGAGTATAAGTCGGGAAAGGTAACGTTGTAGCCGATGCCTTAAGCCGGAAAGCCAAACTTGTTGCAATCATTTCAACAAGATGGGAGGCTATAAAAGAAGGGATGAAACATGATCCAACAACCAAACAACTTATCGAGTTAGCCAACCACGAAAATACGAGACGTTTTTGGGTCAAAGACGGCCAACTACTTACCACAGGTTGGTGGGTCTACGTGCCTAAGTTTGGAGACATTAGACGGTGGATCATAAGGGAGAGTCATGACACAATGTGGGTTGGTCATCCAGGCCAACGTCGCACGAGGGCCTTGGTTGAGTCAGACTACTATTGGCCACACATGCGAGATGACATAGAGTGTTATGTGCAGACTTGTCTTGTCTGTCAACAGGACAAGGTTGATCAACAAAAACCTGGAGGACTTTTGGAGCCACTACCAGTTGCAGAACGTCCATGAGAGAGCGTGACTATGGACTTTATCACTTTCCTACCGAAGTCCGACGGTTATGGTACTATTATGGTGCCGGTGGATAGATTTTCCAAATATGCCACCTTCATGCCCGCCTCACCAGGTTGCATTGCCAAGGAAGCCGCGAAACTATTCTTTAAGAACGTGGTGAAGTATTAGGGCTTACCAAGGCATATTATCAGTGATCGAGACCCCCGTTTTACTGGAAACTTTTGGAGAGAGTTATTTGACATACTTGGCTCGGAACTGCACTTTTCCACTAGCTTCCACCCACAGACGGATGGACAAACAGAATGGGTCAATTCCTTACTAGAATGCTACTTGAGGCATTATGTAAGTGCGCATAAGAAAGAATGGGCAAGGCTCCTAAACATAGCCCAATTCTCTTATAACTTGCAGGAGAGTGAGTCCACGGGGCGGACACCATTTGAGCTAGCCACAGGCCAACAACCACATACTCCACATTCTTTACCAGCTGCGTTTGAGGGAAAGAGTTTGGGGGCTTATCATATGGCCAAAGGATGGGAGGAGCAGCTTGACACTGCTAAGTCCTACTTGGATAGGGCAGCTAAGAAGATGAAGAAGTTCGCGGACCGTAAGCGGCGTCCCACAGACTATAGAGTTGGGGACATAGTCATGGTGAAGTTTAGCCCAAGATAGTTCAAGGCACTACGGGGCATGCATCATAATATGATTCGCAAGTATAAGGGGCCATTTAAGATCGTCGCCAAGGTAGGCAAGAATTCATACAAGCTTGAAATCCCATCGTATCTTAAGATCTACCCTGTCTTCCATGCCAGCATGCTCAAGCCATGTCATGAAGATAAGGATGATCCGAGTAGGGGTCAATCAAGTCGAGCACCTATGACTATCACCTCCTCGCATGATTGGGAGATTTGGGCTATCATAGATTACCAAGCCAGGCGTAAACAAGGGCAAAAAGCCACCGCTATGTTCCTTGTCCATTGGAAAGGGCAATCACCAGAAGAGGCCACGTGGGAACGATATGAAGACTTGTGGCAATTCAAAGATAAGATATGAGAGTTTATGCAACAACATGGCGCCACGGTCATCGCAATATTAGGTGGGGGAGAGTGTGATGACCCGCCTCGTCATCATGCCACGTAGGCGCCATTTGGCATATATTAATGCCACGTGGAAGCTTACATAAGGGGAAGGCTAACATTTGTGAGAAGATTCTAGAGAAGTATGAACATTTTCTTTGGAAGACCCTAGATCTTTATGGAATTGCTAGGAAAGTCCTTGAAATCTTCTAGGCTTGTACAAAATTCCAGAGGGTGTACTTATTTGTAAATATTAAGGACTTGTGTAACATTAATATTTAACTCTAGCCCCTAGGAGACTAGTATATAAAGAGGGCCACCCATTTGTAATTCATCAAGCAAAAACAATTCAAGTTCTCTCTAATACAAACCTTCCTTTAACAATTCTCTTAGTGCTCTTTCTACCATTCTCTTAGCCGATCTTGAGTGTAGTAAGGCTGACTTGGCATAGTAAGAACGTGAGCAAGTTGCGCAAGATCGTGAACGAGTTGTCAAGTACCGCACGTGCACTTAGTTAACGAGCAAGGACGTGACATCATTCTTAAAATTTTAAGTTACTATGTTAAATTTGTTATTTGTGATAAAGAGTTACATATAACTGCTTGTTAATTTTACTTGGTGGTATAAAAATTGTATATCTTGTCAACAAAACTTAAATTCTCTTAGTAAGTTGCTCTAGATTTGAAATCACCAATCATGAACTCGATTTATTCAGATTAAATCAAACTCCTCCTTCCCCAAGGTTATGAATTCCCAAAGAAAATCTCGACTCCAACCACTCCAATATACCCATGATGATGTAAAATATGTTGTCTCAACTCACTTCTATTGGAAAGATTAGTTAATTATTTGTATAGAAAGAAATACTTCTTCAAATACTGTTCTCCAACAAAACCTGTTTAATATGATTAAAAGATTTACCTGAAAGAATTTTACACATAATTAATTGTCTCGAACAAAACCTGTTTGAAATGATTAAACATGTTCAAAAAATTTCAAAAAAGTTAATCAAAGCAAAGGATTTCATTTTAATCAAACAGCTTATATGGCGGTCGTTACTATTTCGCTTGCCGTAGTTTTTTATCATAACTGTTGTGACTGTTGTGATTTTGCTTTATTGAGCCGAGGGTCTTCACTCTTCCGGAAATAACCACGTAGGAGTAAGGTCTCTGTATATACTACCCTCCCATACTCCACGGGGTATGTTATTGTCGTCAAATTAAAACCAACTGGTGCATAAGAGGAGAAACAGTCGAGGGTAACATCATAGTGTCTTCAACTATTAAATAGACTAAAACCAATTAAACAGAAGTCCAAGAGTTCTTGAGCAGCGAAAACACTATTCTGCAACTGATGAGCAAAAACATATGTACAATAATTATTCAAGGTAGGTGAATACAAAATTCTCATATTTGTTTGTGTTGCTACAAGGGCTACATACAACATAGCAATACTAACCATATAAGCCAGCCAGTAGAACCAATTATTAACTACTAAAATCAGCTGTTCAGACTGAATGGTTTCTTTTACAGCATTAGCATGGAAAAGTACTGCTCAAACTCTTTGTCAATGGTTAATTTCTTGGGACCTGGCTCTGAATCTGCATCAATAGAGAAATATGTATTGTCTAAGTAAACCTTACCATTTTTCTCAGCCAAATAACAACGTCCTCTATACCAATATGCATGGATCGACAAGAGGCATGCAACCGAGCATACAGTTTTTCCTTTTTTGACCTATGTTGCGCGGGCTCTCCGAAGTGCTGCCGCACCTGTGTCAGATCCTCCAAAAATACACTACTTCTGGAGGATCCAACACGCACCCAAAGACACTTTTGGAGAGTCCGAGCAACATAGTTTTGACAGCACAAGCATCAGCGACTATGAAAGGGGAAAATGACGAGATAACTAGAACTTTGGACAGTTCGCTTGAGAAAGAAGAGGAAAACAGAAAGTGGAAACTAAGTTACCTTGGTTAACAGCCCATCTTCCAGATGAAAGAACATAATTGTTCGGCTTCACCCCATTGGAGTATAGCAAATCGTCAAGTTCCTTTTCTGTTGACATCTCAATGCCCTCATTTCCGCATTCTGAGCAAGTGCAATCCCCATGATTTCCAAATTCCAACAAGTGGCCCTCATAATCTAGTGACGGGTGGCACCCAGACCCATGATGTAGTGTATCCCATTCTACGCCAGTAGGTGGTTGCTCCGGCCTATCAGCCGCTAATTTTGTTACTGATCTGCTCTCCAAAGAATAAAGGGCATTCTTGGACCAGCTGGCGCCCCAATTTATGGATGAAGTTGAAGCCAGATCGGACGAACATGATTTCAGACATCCAGGATAAATTTTAGCCTCACCAGACGTGACAGAGTCAGCATCTTCAATAAAGCTATTGCTGTCTTTCTCAGATTCTGGTTCTGAGTCATCATCTTGGCCCCTTCTATTGTTTTCTGCCTTAATCATGAATGCCAAAGACTCTTTAGCGTCTGTACCGGTAGGTGAAGAACTACATCCAGTGTAGCTCTGATACGAGCACAGATGCTTGGGTAGAGGTATTCCCAATTGTTCAGCTTGAAACTTTCTTTTCTTGTTCAAGTAAGCAAGGCTAGTAGGCAATACCTTGTTCATATCAACACTGGTACAAGAAGTCAACAAGTATAAGAGTGACACATACTTTTAGTCCAGTATGAAATAGTTTAAAAAATAAAATCATAGTTGAAGTGATTCGTTTCAAAGGGTCAGAGGAAGATTGTAAATAGTAATCAAGACAAACATGATGAATACATTCTTGTACTTAATTGAAGTTTGAAAAGCAGATTTAACGGAAGGAAATGCTAAAAGTAATCGTAGAGAAACTTAGATTGCATTAGTTCCTCTTTTAAAGCAATCAGCATATTCAAACAACTTCGTTTAGGCATCAGAAATTACACATTTGATCACAAAAAGGGGAAATTAACTGACAACAACCTAAACAGGCTGAACTAAGTTTTTGAGCTACTATACACACTTTCATTGCAATGTCCATAACTGCATTTTCCTGTTCTTTTTCACATACAGAGTATACTCATTCGAACTCAAAGAGTTCAAAAGTTAAAGATCAAAAACTGTGCTGAGACTATTGTTGGTAGATTGTTTCTCACAAGAAGAATTGGAAGAGAACGAAAATAGGACTGAATCTTTTTATGAACTTGTATTTCTCACTTCTTCATTTTCTTTATTGGTTCAAGTTTGCTTCAAATTCTAAGTTCCTAATATATGAGGCACTAAAGGTGCGAAAGCATACTAAGCTGATTCCAGAAGATTGTTCAGTCACATTTAAAAACATTTTGTTTTCTTTCTTCATTGAAATTGAGCTATTCTGGTGAGTCTTTTGCTGATAGTTCCTCTCCTTTTTTTTTCTCCATATGATATGCGCATATAATGGAATTAAACAACATGACCTACCAAAGTATATTGCAGTAACATTCGACAATACCAGTTAGGTAACTCAATGGAACTGAAGTCATCCAAATCCACAAACAACACAATAGGGGCCTAAATTGCACGGACTCTTCGTTTTTGGTGCAGCACCTGTCTCGACACGGGACGGGTGTGGGATACGTCCCGGATTCGGTTAATTAACTTCGGATACTTTGACCTAAGTCAATCGACAAATTTGGGGAGAAAATTGAGATTTTGATTTTCCAAAATAAAAAATAAAACAGATTTAGGACATGAAAAATGACATACCTTCAATATTGTAGCACTTTTGTCTCATATTTGCTATTTTGTGTTTCAGGAGAACCAAGAACTCAAGGGTTCGTGTTCTAGGTTTGGACTTCTGGTAGATAGTAGCAGCGATATAGATGGAGGGTTTTTCAAAAAATATCTCTCAAAATTTATAATACTTTTATAGCTCTATATTTTATACTTTTGAATTTTCTTAGTTGAATCCTCGCACCTGTATCCATAATTGGATCTGCACCCCCAAAATGTTATAATTTAAATTTTGCTGAATCCGACACTCGGATCGTGCCTGTATTGGATACCCGCCCCTGAGTCCGAGCAACATAGATAGGGCGGATGTATAGTATTAGCTACGGATTCAGCCGAAACAAATAATTTAGGCTCAAACTCTGTATATGTGTTAAGAAATCTACTAAATATACAAATATTAAATTTCTGAACCCATATAGTTCTAATCATAGATCCGCCCTCTCACCACAATACCCAATTCTAAATACTAAGCATGAAAATTATGTTATGCATTGAATATAAAGGTTTCCAAAGCAAATCTTTTACTCATTTGCCCTTGTGATAACTCAGGCTAAAATCAGAAGATTAGGGCATAGTCTGCTAAAATACAGATCAAACCAAGTAACCAGCAACTTGAAACATAAAAACCCATTAAATACAAAATATTTAGCATATCTTATTGATGATCCATAACTTTGCCAGCTCATTCTGTGTCAAATTTTAATACCTTAAACAGTATTTTAAAACTTATTCATTGGAAGTCGAACCAAGAAAGATCACTTAAAAGAAGAAGAGATCCATCAAGAAAAACTTGTACGTAAATCAAGTTGAGTAGCTGATAAGAAATACTATAACTAGCAGTGAACTAACAAAGAGGAAGAAGATAGAGGAGACCCAGATATAGGATAGAACCAAAACCTGTTGATATGAGCAGAAATAATCATATCTTCCTCCATATTTCCAGCTTCAGAAATCAGAAAAGATGACGACGAGACGAGAAGTAAAGGGAATTTAGATGTACGGAGTGGCCATTGGAAACCTCTGAAGGAGGAATGGAGAAGTGGATGGGGGTGAGGGTGACACTACCGACGACTATAAGTATGATATACGAATATAATTGTACTGTATAGGATACATGCACCAAATTAGTAACTTTATGATATTAAGTAATTTTTTTATATACAATTATTTTTAAGTACATGTAATTTATACTACTCCCTGTCTCAATTTAGATTAGGTAATTTAACTCGGCACGTAATTTAAAAAAGAAATTTTTGAAACTTATGATCTTAAAAATTTAACGGATAAAAAATTTGTGGGACCATGATATTTTATATGATTAGAAAAATTTCTTATTAAGGATAAAATAGGTAAAATAAAAAGTTTAAAATTAAATTATTTTAAAATTTAGAAATATATAATTTATTTTGGACAAAATAAAAAAGAAAGTACATCATTTAATTTGAAACGAAGGAAGTATATGCTTTCACATTAATTTATTGGTATTACTCCCTTGACTGCGATTGAAAGGGAGTTTTGCGTGAAGTTATTTTTTTGTGATATATATATATCACGAGTTTGAACTGTAGAAGTAATTACTTTTATTTTCTCTTGATCATTGAATTATATTAAAGTAATTCAAAATATAATATATAAAAATATAAAATGAATTTTATTTTATATATACATTGTAATTTTCGACGAATAAGATCTAAATAAATCCCCTTCCGCCTCTAATTTACCTATGTCATTAATGCTTATATTAGAATAGAACTATCCTTTAGAATGTAGCCCTCCTTTAAATCTTATATAAATACGAATACTTTATACATGTCCTTTTTCTTTTATTTTCTTCCTTGATTGCGATAAAACTAGCATATCCATATGGAATATAAATACATCTGTATAGTTTCTTAAAATTATAATTATAATTCTTTAACCTTATCCGAATGGCCCGGCAGTACAATAATTCTCTCTCTCTCGTACCAAATTTATGGAATACCACCACTTGAGTTTGAGGCACGTGCATCTCATCACTACTTTCTAGGATTTTTATTTATTTCTTATCACCCCTCAAAAGATGTTTTAATGTACTCTATTCGTTTCAATTATGAGGTTAAGTTTAATTAAACACAAAATTAAAAAAAGAGAATGAGATTGTCTATTATTAATTACATCATGATATTTCAATGACTATAGAATAATTATTAAAAATAAAATAAAAGTTTCAGATAAATTAATTTAAAATATAAGAAGATGATATTCTTCGGCTTAGAAGATAGTGTTATAAAATAAAACAAAAGGGACAGTAAATACATCTTTGAGGGAAAACTAATCAAGAAATGTGCAGAATTGATACTCACCTTCTTTTCTCTAAATTGATGGTGTTTTGATAAAAATAAAATATTATAACACAAATTGAAATACAATATAAGTGACATACGCGAATGTTAACTCTATCTTAAAATTACCACCGGTGCAGTGGATGAGACTGCTCCTCTCTTAATCGGAGGTCTTGAGTTCGAATTTCGGGTATAGAAAAATCCTTGGTAGGGAGTGCTTCCCCCCGAATGGGGCCCTACACGGCGCGAATCCGGATATAGTCGGGCTCCAATGCGGGTACCGGACACCGGATGGGAAACCAAAAAAAAAAAAAAAACTTACACAAATATCCCAAATAAATCTCAACTTGCCAACCTCTAGCCATTATAGACTTACCAAAACTAGCAAACAAAAATTAAAAAACCAAATAATAAGATTCTTTCTCTCAAAGAATCACATGCAAAAATTATCTTCCATATTTTAAGCGTGATTAGCAACACTAGATACAAGACGGAAAGGAAATTTCAAAGGGTGAGGTAGCAAATAAAGTGATGAAATACAAAAAATATATACAATATTCAAAAAATCTAAACAAAAAAGGAACTTTTTCAATGGGTATAGTTGAAATTCATTGAAAATATATAAATAAGTCAACATACAATATATGAGGAAGATTAGATGTGATTTGGACTGGTTTTGTATCAAAATTCGTAGTTAAATCGAGTTCAAAAAAGTCTTCCGCGATACATGTATCAAACATGTATCACGCATGTATCTCACACACATGTATATATGGATATACATGTGGTACACAATTGATACAAATATGATACATATGTGATACACAAATGATACACAGTGTGATACACATATCATTTTTTCATGTTGAGTTTGTACTTCAAATTTTCAATTCAAACCACCTCAAAACTTCACCAAATCATCCCAAAACTGAGATTCAAGTCCCTTAAGTTGTGCTCAAGCTATTCTAATAACACCCACTCAAAACAAAGCAAAAATTTGATTTTTTACTACAATTGGCTAATATTAGTAATATTTTATCAATTGGTCAATTTTTATAATGAGCTACTTATAAATAGACATAGCTGGTAATTTTTCAAAAAAAAAAACTCTATCTTAAAATCAGATATAATTCACACCATGAAACTAATTAAGTTTTAATAAAATCACAAAAATGGTATACGTATCAAAATTTGGGTTTTTCTTGAAATTAAATTATAAAGTGCTACAAGATTTAGTGACCAATCAGCCATTCGAATTTACTGATTGCCCTTGCTGGTTACTACTCTTGTCATTTTCTTGATTGAAAACATAATTTTTGTCATATTCTTTTGGCATTAAAAATGAAGAACAAATCAATGAATTAAAAAAAAAAAAACAGTGGGCGTGTTAGCACGGAGTAGTAAGGATCCTGTCAGGCAACTTGCTTGCTAGCTGACTAGAGAAGAGCATGGAGTCCACGAGGCTGTATGGCACGTGGGACCCTTGTCCCTTCTCATTCCTAGTAGCAACTAGTCCTGAGTTTGGCACAATTTTCATGATCCGAGTAACCAACCGCTAAGTTATAGTCAGCTTGGTCAAACTTCTACAATTACCGTTAAAATTCTTTATAATAGCATTGTTTGTTCTGAATATTTTTAAATATTATTATTATAGAGAATATATATTATAATATAATTTAAAAATTAATTTAAAAAAATTTAATTTTTATAGAGAAGTGTTGTTATGTAGGAATGATGTTATAGACATGTCTGATTGTATAGAAGTATTTTTCTAAAAAGCAATTTTTCAGAAAATCCTTTGATGAACAACTTGTGTTTAATTAATTAATTGAAAAAATCACTTCTGAACAATAATTATTCTTTGACCAAACTTTTAAAAAGTATTTTTCTCAAAAACGCTTTTCTAAAAATATTTTTTTGGGAAAATTATTTTTTTTTCCGATTTCTCAAAACTGTTACTATTTCTACTCAAAAGCATTTTTTCCTTCTAAAAGCTTGGTCAAACACTTCAACTTTGAAAAAATAAAATTTTGGCCTTAAAAAAACTTGGCCAAACAGGCCACCCACCAATGTTTTGCACCCACCAACAATGGTTAAGTAACAAACGGGGATGGAATAACTTAAATACACCATCATGTTATAAATATATATTATATTATGGATGTTCATTTAGTATTTCGTTGTAAATAAGCTTCCTGAAGAAGCTTATCCATATGAGATTCCGCCGTAAATATACTTATCTATGGTACTTTATTGGAAATAAGCCTCCCGAAGAAGCTTATCATTTCGGTACTCGATTATGGATAAATATTATCCCCGGTAGAAGATTATCTATATCTGGTACAGTAGCAACTTACAAGCAGCTTACACAACAACTTGCAGTAGCAACTTACAAGCAGCTTACAGTAACAGTTTAAACAACAACTTTCTTTCTTCTATAAATTAAGAAGATTTCAGTTCATTATATACATCAGTTTGAAATTGAATATTATATCAACCTCTCTCTCTACTTCTCTTCAGTTTATTTACTTTACTTTTTTTATAACACGTTATCAGCATGAGACTCTGCCTTGAGCACTTACTTTGAAAGATGTATTACTATAGTTATCCTCGTCCAAAGGCATCGGTTCTCACTGTAAGTAAGATCAAATTATTGTATTTATGGATTTCTACCTTTTTTTACAGTAGTTTGTACGATTGATATTTCTTTGGTGTCAGTATTTTATTTCCATATTAGCAAAGTAAGCATGGAAATGATTCCACGTTTGGCTTAAATGTTTTACTATATCACTTTGTCTTTATGAACGACAAATTATTTTTCCTTGCTGCTTTGCTATCTTGAAGTAGGTTTGTAGCAAAGGACTTGTGACATTAATTTTTGCACATTCATATATTTCTTAACACTAACTATTTGTTGAGTTGAGTTAGCAAAAGTCTATGGATGTAAATCAGATCCAATCGCCATAATTAAGATTTCTACTCAAAAGGTTAGTACTTCCTTCATATTAGACATTTATGTTTTTGCTACTAACAGTATGATTTTAGTTCATTGGTCCTAAGGAGCCTAATTGGTTCACTTAGTAGTTCATACCATAAATTTGTTCCTGAAAAAAAATATTACGAGAAGGGACCATGATTTATTATTTTCATCTCTATTGATGGCTAAGTATGAGAGTTTTCAAGAAATATATAGTCACTGACAACGGCATATGTCCTAAGTCTTGTCATGACTTAATTTTATGGTCCACTTGAACTCTAACAGAGTACTACCACCACAAGTGGCAATACTTTGTATATCTCATTGTAACTAAATTTGTTAAACGCCAGAAGTGGTATATACTTATCATGACCACTAAAAGTGATAATTTAGGCTTGTTATGGTTACAATTGAAGATAACTTAGAGAAAATTCTCCATATTACATACATGGCTCGATTTGCTCCTGAAGTAGCGAATATCTTAAAAGGGGTTCGAAGCATCACAATGTGATATGGTTAATTCACGTTCAGATAATTATGTTCCATTCCCTGAAGGATGAGAACTTTTGATAAATATTAATCCACTCCTGAAGTGAATGTGACAATATTAATAAAATCGTAAATATGAGCGCAATATTGATGTAAATATATTACAATTCACCTTCAGAAGAGGTAATATGATTGAGAGAATATATACTCAATATTTCGTATTTTAAATTTGCTCCTGAAGAAGTAACACAATTGAAATTTCCTCCCGAAGTAGAAAAATATTACGAAGAGGTGTTTTCTTGTGCTTAAACATTTATATTATTTATTCGATTATGATTTTCTCTCATGATACCGGAAGTGTCTGAGCAATATTTGATAGTGCAAAATGTATCAATAACTCCTGAAGAGCTAACTGTTTGCCTAGAAGACACATGACACCAGTAATGTCTGATAAATATTAGATTGTGGATAATAAACGAAGGCTCTCAAAGAGCTTATATACAATTATGTCATTCATATTATATGATTACGGTCAAAACATATGTTGTAGTAAACCTGAAGTTTACTAATACAAATGACTATCATTTTAAGACTACAAATGAGTGAAAGATTGAAAATCTTCACGTTTCCACAATCATAGGGGGTAAAGTAACATATATGTGAAAGTTACCCGCCTTATTCTTTAATTTGTACCACATCATGTATCACGATAAATCAGAAGTTTACTAATGCAAAAGCCGTCACAGTAAACCAGAACTTTTACCGAGGCAAAAGTAGTTACAGTAAACCAGAAATTTGCTAATACAAAAGTTTACTAAGAGATAGCACATGACATGATAAACTTTAAGTTTTCATTTGCCATTTTTAAATGAGCTATTTGAGAATTCAGATAAGCATATACTGAAGAACTAGAAGATTCTTCAAGAATTCTCTTATGTTGTTTTGTTCTCATAATAAATTGATTATACTAGCTAAAGTTGGGACTAAGACTCTAATCTGAATATATAAAAGGTGAATATGGGCCCATTCACCTATCAAGTGAACCACTTATAGATGCATATATGAGATGGTTACATATGCGATTATTGTCAACCTGCAATTTGGCATTTGAAATTGTTTTTCTCAATTATGAGCATAATTTCTAGATTATGGAATCAAGATAGTTAATCTTGAAAATGCTGGTTTGTATCCAAGCTAGTTTAGCATTGAATACCTCCTATTAATGTCTAAACTATTGCTTATGAGAACAAAGCTTCATGTGTTGGTCTAAGATTTTCTTAATTGCATATAGCAGCACTTGTATGCATTAGACCAATAATATATGATAAGTCCTCCCCTCACAATTGGTTTAGGATCAGAAACCAAATAATTTTACTATCTTTTGATGTGTGGTATATGATTAATTTCTCTACCACAATGCACAAAGATATGTTTCCCAAAGAATATTGGGGATATATGTTAGTTTTTGTAACATTTGGGGAATAGAATAAACAACTGAAAAATATGCTATATGAATCGAATTATCATTAGTATGATCCTCATTCAGAAGATAATTCAAGTCAAATGCCATAAGAATTTGTTGATCCAAAACTAAATATCATATTTCAGCTACAAATGCTCCTATTAAAATTAAAGTTCCTGAAGGATGGTGTTTACTGTACACATGAAGAGTGGAAGACCAATCGGTTCCAAAGGTAACAACCCTTGAAAATGATAGGAGCAAATGATCAAAATGATCATAATAAGGAGGAAATAAGCTCTAGAAAATCCCACGACATAATATTTCATGAAACTTCTGAAGAAGTTAAGGTGCCTGAAAATAAAGAAAGTTATGAGATCTCAACAAGTTATGTCGCTTGGGAACCGATAAGATATGATCGTCAATGATATATTTTGTCACGACCCCAAATCCTAACTGGTCGTGATGGCACCTATCGTGGAACTAGGCTAGCCACTATCACATAATTACACATTTCCGTTAATAAAATTTTCCCAAATCATTAATAATTCCTCATAATAAATGTATAATTTTCTAAATCTTTAAACAACATAAATAATCTAACAGTCTATAACCAATCCCCAGAACTGGAGTCAACAGATCATGGGCATCTAAGAGTAATACGACACTACTAAAGTCATAATACAATGTCTCCGAACAAATACTAAATACTAAATGAAGGAAGGGAAATAGAGATATTGCAGACGCTGGACAGCTACCTCAAAATCCCGAATGCTGACGCCGAACAGACTCTGACAACTACTGCTCAGAACCAGTACCTGGATCTGCACACAGAGGTGCAGGGAGTAATGATGAGTACGCCAACTCAGTAGTAATGAAAATAAATCAAGTATGATGATAAGAAACACATAGTAACAAAACATCAATCCACAATAGTAAAATACTGAGCTCTAACAGTGAAAACATTTAGGCATTATCTTTTCCAGTTTTCCGTAAAAATCCTTTGAACAAGTATGATTTCCAATGTTTCGCAGTAATATTTCCAAAAGCCTCAGTAATCAAGATGAAATGAATCATAATCAAAACTCAGCACCTCACCATCACTCAGCAACAGTCATTCAGCACCTCACAGTCACTCATGCCTCCCAATCACTCGTCACTCGCACTCAGTAGGTACCTGCGCTCACTGGGGGTGTACAGTCCCTGGAGGGGCTCCTAACCCCAAGCGCTATAAATATCCAAGTCATGGCATCAATCACTCAAGCACTCGGCCTCTCTCATATCATAAATATCCTCACAGTATTGGCTCTCGGCCTCACTGAGTCAGACACTCTCAACACGCCACTCGGGCCATAAATAAACGGGGTTCTCGACCCAAAATAGTATTTTATTTCATGAATGATAATATTAGCAATACTGAGTGTCAAAACAATTCAACAAGAATGACTGAGTATAAATCATGGTTACTACGTGAGGAATATCAGAAAATCCCCAAGGGGTTAAAACAGATCGGCATTAGGCCCCAAACATGGCTTACAACCCAAATATATCGAAAACATAGTAATACTATTTAACATATGATTTGAAAGCAGTTTCACAACTCAATAGTTGCCTCAGAAGGAACCAATGTCCAATTTACCAATTCGTTCACGCCACACACTCGTCATTCCGTGTGTACGTCACTCAAAAATAGTGAAAGGATGCTAAGTCCGGGGTTTCATACCCTCAGGACAGGATTTAAAGACATTACTTACCTCAAACTAGCTCGAAAAGCTACTCCGCAATAGTCTTTCCCCTCGAATCGGCTCCCGAATGCTCCAAATCTATCAAAATCAGATTTATCACATCAAAATACGCTAGGGAGATGAAACCCAATCGAAAAATATCAACTTTATGCAAAATTTCCGAAATTGGCCAAAACCCGACCCTCGGGACCACATCTCGGAACTCGATAAACTTTATACCAAAATGCTCCTCATCCTCTCACGAGTCTATACATATAAAGAACGCTGAAATCGGAGTTCAAATGACCCTTCAAATCACCCTTAGAAGGTATCTTAATCTCAAGCCCTAGTACTCTCTTTTTTCACTGATTTTTCCCAATTAAACACCACTAATTAGGTCCTTAATCACATATACTGGAGTTATGAAGTCCAAAAACCTTACCTCAATGAAGAACTATCATTTCCCTCTTCAAAATCTCTCCAAAAGCTTCAACCCCGTTCAAAAATGGTGGAAAAGTGAAAAGGGTTCGCGGACTGGCCTTTTATATACTGTCCAGGCATTCCTTCATCGCGATCGTGGACATCCAGTCGCGATCGCGGAGCACAACTTAGGGCAGCCCTCATTTAACCTTACGCGATCGCGGAAGACTCCACGCGATCGCGATTCATCATCCCATAAACTTATGCGGTCGCGAGCCTTCCCACGCGATCGCGAAGAACAACCGGACTCTCTCCTCACGCGCCCTTCAACTCTACGCGATCGCGAACTCCACTACGCGATCGCACTACACAACATACTCAACCCACGCGATCACGACCTCCTCCATGCGATCGCGATTGACAAAAATATGCCCTCCCCCAACTGACCCTACGCGATCGCAAACATCCTTCCGCGATCACGTACAAGGAAACCAACAACAGAAATTGCAACAGCACATCACATCGAATTCAAGCCTATGAACTTTGAAAATTTTAAATTCCACCAACGATGCCGAAACCAACCAAAACACATCTGATTGATTTGAAAATTTGCACACATATCCAAAATGACATTACGAACTTGTTCCAACTGCCGTAATTCAATTCTGACCCCGATAGCCTATTTTCCACTACCGACCGGAAATCACTAAAAACTAACGTTCGCCAATTCAAGCCTAATTCTACACCGGACATCGAAAATACATTCCGAACACACTCCTAAGTTCCAAATCACCTAACGAAGTTATCCGAGCCATAAAATCCGCATTCCCTGATCGTTTACCAATAAGTCAACTCCCAGTTGACTTTTCCAACTATAAAGCTATTTTTAGAGACTAAGTGACTAAATTCTCACCACCAACATTCCGAACCCGAGCCAACCGACTCCAACACATCATAAACAGTATAACCAATGCATGACAAGGCAAAACAGTAACAATAATGCAGATTTTACGGAACGACCGGCCGGGTCATTACATTCTCCCCCTCTTAAACAAACGTTCGTCCTCAAACGGGTCTAGAAACATACCTGGGGTATCAAACAAGTGAGGATATTTGCTCCGCATCTCATGCTCGGTCTACCAAGTGGCCTCCTCCTCTGGATGACCTCTCCACTGTACCTTCACTGAAGCTATATCCTTAGACCTCAACTTTCTGACCTGACGATCCAAAATGGCCACCGGCTCTACCTCACATGACATATCACCCTCGAGCTGAACTGTGCTGAAGTCTAACACATGAGACTGGTCACCAATATACTTTCGGAGCATCGACACATGGAATACCGGATGAACACTCGATAAGCTGGGTGACAAGGCAAGTCTATAAGCCACCTCTCCAACCCTATGAAGTACCTCAAAAGGCCCGATGAACCGGGGACTCAACTTTCCCCTCTTTCCGAATCTCATAACACCCTTCATGGGTGACACCTTCAGTAGTACCTTCTCTCCCTCCATGAAAGACACATCCCAGACCTTCCGGTCCGCATAACTCTTTTTCCTAGACTGCGCCGTGCGAAGTCGCTCCTGAATCCACTTCACCTTCTCCAACGCATCCTGAACCAAATCTGTGCCCAATAGCCTAGCCTCACCCGGATCGAACCAACCAACCGGAGATCTACACCTACTACCATATAGAGCCTCATACGGGTCCATATGAATACTGGACTGGCAGCTATTATTATATGCAAACTCTGTGAGTGGCAGAAACTGGCCCCATGAACCCCCAAAGTCAATCACACAGGCACGCAACATGTCCTCCAAAATCTGAATAGTCCGCTCCGACTGCCCGTCGGTTTGAGGATGAAATGCAGTGCTCAACTCTACCTGAGTACCCATACCTCTCTTCACGGCTCTCCAAAACTGAGATGTGAACTGAGTACCTCTTTCAGATATGATAGACATTGGAACCCCATGCAATCGGACAATCTCCCTGATGTAGATCCCCGCTAACCGCTCTGCAGTATAAGTAGTAACAACAAGAATAAAGTGCGCAGACTTGGTCAGCCGATCCACAATGACCCAAATAGCATCAAAACCCATCGAAGTCCGTGGAAGCCCAACTACAAAGTCCATGGTGATCCTCTCCCACTTCCTCTCCGGAATATATAACCTCTGAGGTAATCCACCTGGTCTCTGGTGCTCATACTTGACCTGCTGGCAGTTGAGACACCGGGCTACATACTCAACAATATCTCACTTCATCCGCCTCCACCAGTACTGCTGTCTCAGATCCTGATACATCTTCGTGGCACCCGGATGGATGGAATGCCGCGAGCTGTGGGCCTCTGCTAATATCAACTCTCGAAGCCCATCCACATTGGGCACGCAAATACGGACCTGCATCCTCATAACCCCGTCATCACCAATAGTCACATCCCTGGAATCACCTCGACGGACCCTGCCCTGGAGAACTAACAAGTGCCGGTCATCATACTAGCGTGCTCTAATTTTATCATAAAGAGAAGACATGGAAGCCACGCTAGCCAATACCCGCGGAGGCTCTGACAAATCCAATCTCACCAACTGACCCGCTAAATCCTGAACATCACGTGCTAAAGGCCGCTCTGTTGCTAAAAGGTAGGCTAGACTCCCCAAACTATCCGCTCTGTGACTCAGGGCATCGACCACTACATTGGCCTTCCCCGGATGATACAAAATAGTGAGTTCATAGTCCTTGAGAAGTTCTAACCACCTCCTCTGACGCAAATTCAAGTCCTTCTGCTTCAGCAGATACTGCAGACTACGATGATCGGTGAAAATCTCACACTACACCCCATACAAATAATGGCGCCAAATCTTCAAGGCATGAACAATGGTAACTAACTCAAGATCGTGCATTGGATAATTCTTCTCGTGCACCTTCAGCTGTCTAGACGCGTATGCAATCACCCTACCGTCCTGCATCAGTACTGCTCCCAAGCCAACTCTAGAAGCATCATAGTAGACTGTATAAGAACCCGAACTAGTAGGCAAAACCAATACCAGAGTTGTGGTCAATGCTGACTTGAGCTTCTGAAATCTCTCCTCACACTCATCAGACCATCTGAATGGAGCACCCTTCTGGGTCAATCTGGTCAAGGGTGAAGCAATAGAAGAGAACCCCCCCACAAAGCGACGGTAATATCCTTCCAAACCAAGGAAGCTCCTAATATCTGTAGCGGAGGATGGTCTGGGACAACTCTGTACCGCCTCAATATTCTTTGGATCAACCTGAATACCCTCACTGGACACCACGTGCCCCAAGAAAGCTACTAAACCAAGCCAAAACTCACACTTGGAGAACTTTGCATAAAGCTTCTACTCTCTCAATCTCTGCAACACAACTCTCAAATGCTGAGCATGCTCCTCCTGGCTACGAGAATATACCAGGATGTCATCAATGAACACAATGACGAAAGAATCAAGGTAAGGTTTAAACACGTTGTTCATCAAATGCATGAACGCGGCTTGGGCATTGGTCAACCCAAATGACATAACCATAAACTCATAATGACCATATCTGGTCCTGAAAGCAGTCTTTGGAATGTCAGAATCCCGAATCTTCAGCTGATGATACGCGGATCTCAAATCAATCTTAGAGAGCACTCTAGCTCCCTGAAGCTGGTCAAACAAGTCATCAATACGGGGCAAAGGATACCGGTTCTTCACCGTAACCTTGTTCAGCTGCCAATAATCAATACACATGCGCATGGAACCATCCTTTTTCTTCACAAACAACACCGGTGCACCCCAAGGTGACACACTAGGCCGAATGAACCCCTTATCTAGGAGTTCCTGAAGCTGCTCTTTCAATTCCTTCAACTTTGTTGGTGCCATACAATAAGGTGAAGTAGAGATAGGCTGGGTGCCTGGCACCAAATCAATACTAAAATCAATGTCCCTGTCAGGTGGCATGCCTGGCTGGTCTGCAGGGAATACGTCCGGAAAATCACAGACCACAGGAACAGAATCAACAAAAGGAGTCTCACCACTAATATCCCTCACAAAAGCTAGATAAGATTCACATCCCTTACGCGGAGCCTTCAAGTAAGAAATCACTCTGCTAGGCACATACTCAATAGACCCTCTCCACTCAACTCTAGGAACACCAGGCATAGCCAAGGTCACGGTCTTAGCGTGACAATCAAGAATAGCATGACACGGAGATAGCCAATCCATGCCTAGTATCACATCAAACTCAACCATGGTGAGTAACAATAGGTCTACTTGGGTATCCAGACCCCCAATAGATATCACACACGACCGATACACACGGTCTACAACAATAGTATCGCCCACCGGAGTCGACACATGAACAGACGTAACTAAAGACTCACGAGGCATATCCAGAGAGTGAGCAAAATATGACAAAACATAAGAGTATGTGGAACCAGGGTCAAATAAAGCCAAAACGTCACTGTGACAGACTGAGATAATACCTGTAATCACTGCATCGGAGGTCATAGCATCAGGACTAGCCGGAAGTGCATAGATACATGGCTGACCTCCACCTGCTCGACCTCCCCCTCTAGGGCGACCTCTAACTGAATGACCACCACACCTGGCTGCCTGGGTGGGTGGTTAAGTGACTAGGGATGATGTCAAGGGCTGACCTCTCTGCTGAGACGAGCTACCAGAACAATGAGGACACTACCTCCATACATGTCCAAACTTTCCACACTCAAAGCAACTACCTGGAGATGGAGATGGGGACTGAAGGGAACCCCTGCCACTAGGATAACCACCGGACGAACCATGCATAGAGGAACCCTGGAATGATGATGCTCTGGAGGAACTCTAAGCTGGAAGGGAACTAAAGGAAGAACGTCCCGGATGAGAGCTGCGGGGACCCTGCCCCGAAGATGCACCACTATAAGCTGGGCGAACTGGCGGAGGAGGTCTAAATGGACGACCTCTACTGTGCTAAAATGGCCTTTTAGGAGGGTCACCACTGAATTTACCTGATCCCCAAGGCCTCTTGGACTCCCTCTCCTCTCGCTCCTGCCGGCGAACAGATTCAATATCTCGAGCAATATCAACTACCTGCTTGAAGGTAGCACCTAACACTCTCTCCCTGGTCATCAAAATACGAAGCTGATAAATGAGACCATCCACAAACCTCCTGATCCTTTCCCTATCAGTAGGTACTAACTCAACAGCATGATGATCCAACTCTAAATAATGCATCTCATACTGCGTCACTGATAACTCTCCCCGATGCAACTTCTCAAATTGCCTGCTCTGCTTCTCCCTGTGAGACCGAGGAACATACTTCTCCAAAAAGATGGTGGAGAAATGCTGCCAGGTGAGGGGTGCTGAACCAATAGGCCTACGCTTCTCAAATTCCTCCCACCAAGTGAAAGCAGCACCAGAAAACTAAAATGTAGCAAATGAGACACCACTGGTCTCCAGAATCCCAGCAGTGCGAAGTATCCTCTGACACCTATCCAGAAAACCCTGGGCATCCTCGCCCTCTATGCCGCTGAAAGTCGGAGGCTGAAGTCTACTGAACCTCTCCATCCTGCGCTGCTCATCCTCGAGCATAACTGGGACCACATAGTCCTGAATTGGAGCAACCGGCTGGGATGGGACTGCCCCCGGTGTCTGAAGGCCCTGTACAACCTGCTCAGGTGTCCAGGCAGCTGGAGTCTGAGTGCCTCCCCCGGCTTGAGATGTGGCGGCAGTAGTAGACACAACAACTGCTTGAGGCAAGCTAGTACACACTGTCAAAATCTGAGCCAGGGTCTCCTGAAGACCCGGAATGACAATGGGCACTGCCGGTGCCTGAGCATGTCCCGCTGGAGCAACCGCGGCGGGAACCTGATCCTGAATAGTAGGGGGATCCGCTGGTACTGTCCCGGCTGCTGCACGGGCTGGTCCCCTAACTCTACCACGACCTCGACCTCTCGTGGGTCCAGCTGGTGTCTGGTCACCCTAATCCGTATCGCGTGTCCTCACCATCTGTGAGATAATGAAACAACAGGAGTTTAGATTTCCAGAATCAATAGAATGGCACGACAGAGTTCAAGAAAATGAGATTTTTTCTAAGAGTTATGTAGCCTCTCGAAGATAAGTACAAATGTCTCCGTACCGATCCGCAAGACTCTACTAAATCTGCTCATGACCGTTGAGTCCTATGTAACATAGGGCTCAAATACCAATTTATCACGACCCCAAATCCCAACTGGTCGTGATGGCGCCTATCGCGAACTAGGCTAGCCACTATCAAATAATTACACATTTCCGTTAATAAAATTTTCCCAAATCATTAATAATTCCTCATAATAAGTGTATAATTTTCTAAGTCTTTAAACAACATAAATAATCTAACAGTCTATAACCAATCCCCAGAACTGGAGTCAACAGATCACGGGCATCTAAGAGTAATACGACACTGCTAATGTCATAATACAATGTCTCCGAACAAATACTAAATACTAAATGAAGGAAGGGAAATAGAGATACTGCAGACGCTAGACAACTACCTCAAAATCCCGAATGCTGACGCCGAACGAACTCTGACGACTACTGCTCAGAACCAGTACTTGGATCTGCACACAGAGGTGCAAGGAGTAATAATGAGTACGCCAACTCAGTAGTAATAAAAATAAATCAAGTCTGATGATAAGAAACACATAGTAACAAAACATCAATCCACAATAGTAAAATACTGAGCTCTAACAATGAAAACATTTAGGCATTATCTTTTCCAGTTTTCCGTAAAAATCCTTTGAACAAGTATGATTTCCAATGTTTCCCAGTAATATTTCCAAAAGCCTCAGTAATAAAGATGAAATGAATCATAATCAAAACTCAGCACCTCACCATCACTCAGCAACAGTCATTCAGCACCTCACAGTCACTCATGCCTCCCAATCACTCGTCACTCGCACTCAGTAGGTACCTGCGCTCACTGGGGGTGTACAGTCCCTAGAGGGGCTCCTACACCCAAGCGCTATAAATATCCAAGTCATGGAATCAATCACTCAGGCACTCGGACTCTCTCATATCATAAATATCCTCACAGTATTGGCTCTCGGACTCACTGAGTCAGACACTCTCAACATGCCACTCGGGCCATAAATAAACGGGGTTCTCGACCCACAATAGTATTTTATTTCATGAATGATAATATTAGCAATACTGAGTGTCAAAACAGTTCAACAAGAATGACATAGTATAAATCATGGTTATTACGTGAGGAATATCAGAAAATAGCCCCCAAGGGGTTAAAACAGATCGGCATTAGGCCCCAAACATGGCTTACAACCCAAATATATCGAAAACATAGTAATACTATTTAACATATGATTTGAAAGCAGTTTCGCAACTCAATAGTTGCCTCAGAAGGAACCAATGTCCAATTTACCAATTCGTTCATGCCACACACTCGTCATTCAGTGTGTACGTCACTCAAAAATAGTGAAAGGATGCTAAGTCCGGGGTTTCATACCCTCAGGACAGGATTTAAAGACATTACTTACCTCAAACTAGCCCGAAAAGCTACTCCGCAATTCTCTTTCCCCTCAAATCGGCTCCCGAATGCTCCAAATCTATCAAAATCAGATTTATCACATCAAAATACGCTAGGGAGATAAAACCCAATCGAAAAATATCAACTTTATGCAAAATTTTCGAAATTGGCCAAAACCCGACCCCGGGCCCACGTCTCGAAACTTTATACCAAAATGCTCCTCATCCTCTCACGAGTCTATACATATAAAGAACGCTGAAATCGGAGTTCAAATGACCCCTCAAATCACTCTTAGAAGGTCTCTTAATCTCAAGCCCTAGTTCTCTCTTTTTCCACTGATTTTTTCCAATTAAACACCACTAATTAGGTCCTTAATCACATGTAATCGAGTTATGAAGTCCAAAAACCTTACCTCAATGAAGAACTATCGTTTCCCTCTTCAAAATCTCTCCAAAAGCTTCAACCCCGTTCAAAAATGGTGGAAAAGTGAAAAGGGTTCGCGGACTGGCCTTTTATATACTGTCCAGGCATTCCTTCATCGCGATCGCGGACCTCCAGTCGCGATCGCGGAGCACAACTTAGGGCAACCCTCATTTAACCTTACGCGATCGCGGAAGACTCCACGCGATCGTGATTCATCATCCCATAAACCTACGCGGTCGCGAGCCTTCCCACGCGATCGCGAAGAACAACTGGACTCTCTCCTCACGCGCCCTTCAACTCTACGCGATCGCGAACTCCACTACGCGATCGCACTACACAACATACTCAACCCACGCGATCGCGACCTCCTCCATGAGATCGTGATTGACAAAAATCTGCCCTCCCCCAACTGACCTTACGCGATCGCAAACATCCTTCTGCGATCGCGTACAAGGAAACCAACAACAGAAATTGCAACAACCCATCACATCGAATTCAAGCCTATGAACTTTGAAAATTTTAAATTCCACCAACTATGTCGAAACCAACCAAAACACATCCCATTGATCTGAAAATTTGCACACATATCCAAAATGACATTACGAACCAGTTCCAACTGCCGGAATTCCATTCTGACCCCGATAACCTATTTTTCACTGCGGGCCGAAAATCACCAAAAACTAACGTTCGCCAATTCAAGCCTAATTCTACACCGGACATCGAAAATACATTCCGAACACACTCCTAAGTTCCAAATCACCTAACGAAGCTATCCGTGCCATAAAATCTGCATTCCCTGATCGTTTACCAATAAGTCAACTCCTAGTTAACTTTTCCAACTATAAAGCTAATTTTAGAGACTAAGTGACTAAATTCTCACCACCAACATTCCGAACCCGAGCCAACCGACTCCAACACATCATAAACAGTATAACCAATGCATGACAAGGCAAGAATAGTAATAATAATGCAGATTCTACGGAACGACCGGCCAGGTCGTTACATATTTAATATATGTAGTGCACAATATTGTGAAAGATTGTGAGGATCAGATCTGCAGTCCATATACCTGAAGATGTCATGCCATTTAAATGCAAGTCATAACATATATGACTCATTTGATTAAATCTATATGAATATCTCTGAAGGATTTAAAATGCATGAAGCATATAGTTCAAAGTCTCGAGAAATGTACTCAATCAGATTACCAAGGTCATTGCACCATTTAAAGTAATTTGGGCGCATGTAGTATAATAGCTTCGGTGAATATTTGCTGAAAGAAGGTTACGTAAGTGCTGCTATTTGTTCATGTATTTTTATAATGAAGATATCATCAGAATTTGTTATCCTTGTTGTTTATATTGATGACATAAATCTTGTTGGAACTCTAGAAGAGATCCAAAAGACAATTGAATATCTTAAGAAAGAATCTGAGATGAAAGATATTGGAAAGACATAAATTTATCTTGGTCTGCAAATTAAACATTTAGCAGATAGGATCTTTATCCATCAATCTGCAATACAAAAAGGGTATTAAAACACTTTTACATGGACAAAGCACACCCATTGAATACACCAATGGTTATTCGATCACTTGAAGAGAATAGAGATTTGTTTCGGCCTCCAAGAAAGGACGAGGATCTCCTTGGTCCTGAAATACTCTATCTCAGTGCAATTGGTGCACTTATGTATCTTGTTAATGCTAACAAAGATGGTGCATATCGTATTGCTTATGCAGATGCAGGTTATTTACTGATCCCCATAAAGCTCGATCTTAAACCGGGTACGTGTTTACATGTGGAGGTACAATCATATCATGGCGCTCCACAAAGAAATCCATTGTTGCTACTTCTTCAAATCATGCTAAGATAATATCCATTCATGAAACAAATAGGGAATGCGTATGGTTGAGATCAATAATTCATTTTATTCGAGAAAAATGTGGTTGGGAATGTGAGAAAAGACCACAATTTTATACGAAAACAATGATGCGTGCATAGCCCAATTGAAGGGAGGATTTATAAAAGGAAATAGAACGAAGCACATTTCACCAAAATTATTCTACACACATGATCTTCAGAAGAATGGTAATATTGATGTGCAACAAACTGTTCAAGTGAAAACCCGACAGATTTATTCACTAAATCTTTGCCAACTTTAACTTTTGAGAAGGTGGTATATAAGATTGGAATGCGGAGACTCAAATATTTGAAACAAGGTTTTCATCAGGGGGAGTAAAATATGCGATGCACTCTTTTTTCTCTTACTAAGGTTGGGGTTTTCCTTATAAGGGTTTTAATGAGGCAGCCAGTAATGCAAATTACTAAATATGTGTACTCTTTTTCATTCACTAGGATTTTTTCCCACGGGATTCTTCCTAGTAAGGTTTTAATGATGCACATTATCTTTTAATGAACATTCAAGGGGGAGTGTTATAAATATATATTATATTATGGATGTTCATTTAGTACTCCATTGTAAATAAGCTTCCTGAAGAAGTTTATCCATATGGTATTGCGCCGTAAATATGCTTATCTATTTGTTACTTCATTGGAAATAAGCCTCCCGAAGAAGCTTATCATTTCGGTACCCCGTTATGGATAAATATTATCCCCGGTAGAAGATTATCTATATCTGGTACAATAGAAACTTACAAGCAACTAACAAGCAACTTACACAACAGCTTGCAGCAGTAGCTTACAAGAGCTTACAATAGCAAGCTGCTGCGTATTCTATAAATAGAGGAGATTTCAGTTCATTATGTACATCAATTTGAAATTGAATAATATATCAACCTCTCTCTCTACTTCTCTTCAGTTTATTTACTTTAGTTTTTTTATTTTATAACCCATAAAATGTTGTAGGAATTTAGGCCCCTTCACTCTAATAATATAACAATTCTCGAGTTTGAGCCATAAAAATGGAAAGCACTGTACATATACAATAGGCTATGCGAATATGAATTAATCTGGTGAAATTAAAAAATAGCCGGATTTACAAGTGGTAATTAAAAAATAGTCATAGTTTAAAAAATAATCAAAATTTAACCACTTTTTGATGTAAATATAAATCAGAGCGAAAATACTATTGCAGCATAATATACTGGAGTTCGAATTTGTTACATGTGAACTTCCAGCATAATATACTGAAGTTCGAGTATATTATGTTGGAACTCCAGCATATTATGATGGAGTTCTAGCATAAATATACTGGAACTCCATCATTATATATTGGAGTTCCAGCATAATATGCTGGAAGTTCATACACAAGTATTCCAATCTCCAGTATGTTATGTTGGAACTTTCCCTGTGCTGGAGTTCCAGCATAATATAGTGGAAGTTCATACACAAGTGCACTAATCTCCAGTATATTATGCTGGAACTTACCGTGTTGCAGCAAAATAGTGGCTATTATTCAATGCCTTTGAAAATACTGGATATTTTTTAAATACCATTCCGAAAACTGTCTAGCTCGTGCTATTTTTACGAATTAATCGAGCCGGATGATTGAAAAAACAAGGAAAGAAACTTATAGCCTATTTGGCCAAGCTTCTAAAATTTGCTTATTTTGATAAGTGTTTTTTCCAAAAGTACTTTTGGTGAAAATCAGTTTGTGTTTTGCTAATTAATTTGAAAAGCACTTTTGAGTAGTAATTAGTAGGGGTGTGCATTCAATTTATCGATTCGATTTTGACCCTTATCGATAATTACTTATCGATTATCGATTTGTACATATGCTTATCGTTATCGTTTCAATAAGGTTTTGATTTTTTTGATTTCAATTTATCGATTTTTGGGGCTTATTGATTCGGTTATCGATTACACCAATAAGAAATTTTGCGGGATTCAACAAATTGTTATATATGAACTACAAGCTCTTTAAAATTTCTTCCTAGACAAATGGTAAAGGGAAAATAATATCACCTGCAATATGATTTCTTTTCCATTGCGTATCAGAACCACTACAAGCACATGAAAAACTCATTCTACAATAGCACTTAAAAATCTATAGCAATCAGGTAAATCACTAAGAAAAAATGGACCTGCTGTAAAATCCTTTAGTGACAGGCTATCTAAATAGAACCCATACCAAAACGAAAAATAGATAGTTGATAAACAGTGAAGTTATCTGGTTCAAACTTGATTATAGAATCATAAAGTTGCTTCCCTCCAATGATATGACTCGTAAAATACAAGATTCAAACTCCAGGCACAAAATCCCGCCACCCATTGCCAGCTAATACACAAACTCTTACACATTACAACTATTACACATTACACATTACACAAAAAGTTAATCCAGCAGCTGGATTATCACCTGGATGTATGACAATGTCCAACAACCATTATCACCTGGATGTATGACAATGTCTAACAAGTAGAATTACACATTACACAAATTTGACATATATGAAGTTCAACTTCGTAGAAGCTGCTGGAGACCATGCTTCCAGGATATTTAATCCAGCAGCTGCAATATCAGGCTACAAAGGCAAATCAACCGAGAAATTACTTGCAAGAAAAAGCCAAATCCTCAAATAAAGTACGAATCCAATAGAATCAAAGTAAAAAGAACTAATCCATAACCACATTGAAGATTCAGGAAGTAAATATCATGATGAGATGAGAGGATGACCAACACAAAAATACTACACAATCTACTCGATTGATCGCATAGTTTCTACCAAGCTTTAAACCTGAAAGAAATTAAGAAAAATATTAAGAACTTTTTAATACATCACATTCTTTTACAAGTATATTATTTAAAATGGAGAACTTACATAGCAGCTAACAAACTCTAGAAAACATCGTCGGTGGAAGCTTCTTTGTCAAGATTAGTAAAATCTAATAAGAATATATATTAACAAGTCAAGCAATTAAAATCTAATAAAAATATATATTATTTAAATATCTTAAGCAATACAATAAAATTAATTAAAATATACATACCTTCCTCGAGTGTCTCGAGAAAATCTAAATCTTCCTCAACATTTACAGGAAGCGATTCACTTCGAAGCCAATCTTGAAGGCACACTAGAGTTTCAACCAATTTAGGAGTTAATGAACTCCTAAATTGGTCAAGAATACGCCCTCCGGTACTAAATGCACTTTCAGATTCCACACTTGAAATAGGAATAGCAAGCACATCTCGAGCCATCTTACCAAGAATAGAAAATCTAGGTGAGTTCACCTTCCACTAAGCCAAGATATCAAAGTCCGGTCTTTCATTTTCACGATCTTCTACCAGATACTTTTCCAATTCTGTTTTAGAATCTACACCTCCACTTGCAGCTTTATGTTTCCTTGTTTCATCTAAAAGTTCACCTAAACCAGTTGAAGTTTCCATTGTGCTGAATGAAGAGCTTGGCAAAGAGGTAGAAACTTTACCACCAGTATCTTTTGAAACCGACTTAGAGACATACTCATTAAACAATGAACTCATATAAGTATGAACCTCTTTTTCAATAATTGTCCCTTCATCATCTCCAAACATCTTCTTAAGTACAAAACTAACAGTAGTAAACTTGTAGCGAGGATCCAAAACATAAGCAATGAAAATCATTTTGTTCATTTTTTTTGGTTCACCCCAATACTTCTCAATTTTTTTCCACATACTTAATGCCATCTCACTCAAAAGTTCATCTTCATTTGTTATTAATCGATTTAAGTAAACAACAACTTGACCAATTTCAATAAAATGGGCATTCGATGTTACATAAAGTGACCCGGACACCTTCAAAGTGAGATTATAAAATATTTTAAGAAATTTTGCAATTCTCTTTACCTCATCCCAATCAGTTCTTGTAAGAATACCTACAGGATTTCCATCTGAAGTGGCATCCAACATAAGATAATGTGACAAGTCGGTATCACGATCAGAATATTCTTTAATTGCACGCTCATATTTAATAGCGCTGCTCAACATCAAGTAGGTGGAATTCCACCTTGTAGGAACATCTAGGCATAAAGACTTCTTGACAATATTTTTACTTTCACAACATTCCTGAAACTTCCTCAACCTAGCAGGAGACTGTCTAATGTATCTGACTACACATCTAACACGAGCAATGTGATGACCCAAAATGTCATCCTAAGTAATTCTAGCTAAATCTGTGTTTTAAGGCCCCAAAAGCCTCTGTTAATCTCACCTCGATATGCGTGCGCAGCCTCGACATGTAGCCGGGAATTCTTTATGTTGGAATTTGATGAAAATAGAATTTTATGATAATTAAATGAATAAAGTTGACTTTGGTCAACATTTTTGGTAAACGGACCCGGACCCATAATGTGACGGTCCCGGAGGGTCCGTAGGAAAATATGGGACTTGGGCGTATTCCCGGAGTCGAATTCCGAGGTCCCAAGCCCGAGAAATGAATTTTTAAAGAAAATTATTTTCTGAAAATAATAAAGGATTTTGAAAAGGAATAATTATGTGAAAATCGTGTTACCGGGCCCGTGCTATGGTTTTGGAGCCCGAAACAGGTTTATTATATGTTATTGGTCTTATCTGTGAAATTTGGTGTAAAACGGACTTGGAATGACGTGTTTCGGATCAAAATTGGAAAAGTTAAGCTTTATGAAGTTTTAAGAAAATTCTATGAGTTTTAAGGTTTAATTCCTTGTTTTGATGATCTTTTGGTGATTTAAAAGCTGGAATAAGTCCGTAGGATGTTTTGGGAGTTGTGTGTGTTGTTGGTTTTGAGCCCTGAGGGCTCGGGTGAGTTTCGGGTAGCTAACATGGTGTAAGAGTCATGAAAAATCTGGTGTTTCTCCTGTTTTTGGTGTCAGGCCTTTTCTTCAGTGCGATCGCATATGCATCTCCGCGGTCGCACAACATTAGGTTGGTGGGGGAAAAGTTTACTCTTTGCGATCGCATAGAGTTGTCCGCGATCGCATAGTGTGTAGGTGTGATAGGGTGGGGGCTGGGTAGTTACTCAGTGCGATCGCACTGGCCTTGTCCGCGATCGCAGTAGTGTAGGTCCAGGATTCACTGCGGTCGCAGCCCTTGCCCTGCGGTCGCACCTCAGATGATTCCTGACCCTATGCGATCGCACTCCCTTGCCCGCGATCACATAGAGTTATTTCGCCTAGCTATAATTTTAATCCCAAAACAGAATTCAATACGGGAATATCACATTTTCAGCCTTCTTCTTCTCCTTCCACCCCCATTGACGATCCTCAAGCTAATTCCCTCCATAAACACTTGGGTAAGTGATTCTAACACTAATTTCTTCCACTTTTCTCCCATAATCACTAGAATCTAAGCCTAAAATCCTAAAATCAAAGTAGAAATTAGGGGTTTTGGGTAGAGTTAGGTTTTTGGGAATTTTGGGTAATTCAACCCCAATTTGGGTTCGGATTTCAAAACAAATTATATATTCTAACTCGTGGGGGTATGGGTGATCGGGTTTTGTTCCGAGCCTCGTGTTTGGACCAAGCAGGTCCGGGGTTGAATTTTGATATTTTTGGAAGAATGCTAGAAATTGAATATCTAGGCTACGAGATTGTGTTATTGAGTCTTTATTGATATTATTGAGTTAATTATGCCTAGATATCGTTGTTTCGGAGTCGGATTATAAAGGAAAGACGGTTTTAGAGGGTTGATTGCTATACTTTGGACCGAGGTAAGTGTCTTGCCTAACTTTGGTGAGGGATTAGGTATTGTATGTTATGTGTTATGTGTTTATCATGTTCAATGTATAGGTGAGGTGACGAGTACCTATACATTGTGAGTCAAGCATGCCCGTGAGTCTATTTTTGATAAAATTCAGTTATTTCTTCAATGTCCCTCACACTATGTAATTGCCTCTACTTGAGAAATTGATTGTGGCTGATGCACTGATTGTAGAGATTATGAAATGTTGGTTCAATTGAGGATCCAGGCATACAATATATATATTGAGTTGTTTGGTTATAGCTGAGACCCTTGACGGGCATCTATTGAGATATTGACTGATATTTTCCCCTTGCCGGGTGATTTGAACTGTATTTTTCCCACGATGCTGCATTCCTTACCATACACATTGTCTTGCATTGGTGAGGAAGAGTGTAAAAGCACGAAGGGTGATGCCGTGCCATGTTTACATTTATTGAAAGCACGAAGGTTAATGTCGTGCCATGATTACATTGATTACGACATACATTTCATTGGTGAGGAAGAGAGTAAAAGCACGAAGGGTGATGCCGAGCCATGTTTACATTTATTGAAAGCACGAAGGTTAATGTCGTTCCATGATTACATTGATTACGACATACATTGCATTGGTGAGGAAGATAGTAAAAGCACGAAGGGTGATGTCGTGCTATATTTACATTGAATACAACATATATTCCATTGGTTAGGAAGAGAGTAAAAACACGAAGGGTGATGCCGTGCCATTGTTATCATTCAGACATGCCATTCATACTTTATCAGTTTTCGGTAAATTGTTTCTTTCTTACTTGATGTTAATTAACTGCTCTATCTTATTGTTTTTCCCTTTATCTGCTACCGTTCCCCGTATATGACTGTTATTCTTCCTTGCTTTGTTATTTTTATTTTGTGTTGTAGAATAGGACAGGTGAATGTTGTTTGCTAAGTCTAGCCTCGTCACTACTTCGGCCGAAGTTAGGCTCGGCACTTACTCAGTACATGGGGTCGGTTGTACTGATACTACACTGCACTTCTCTATGTTGTGCAGATCCCGCTTCCGGACCCCGTGGACCGCTCTGAGGGAGTCACCTTCAGTCCACATCGAGCTTCAAGGTATACCACTGGCGTTCGTGGGCCCTGGAGTCTCTCCTGCTATTAGCATCCTATTGTCTTATTTATCAGTCTGTTCTAAAGACAATATTGTATTTCCTTTCAGACTTGTATTTAGTATTTTTATAGCCAGTCCGTGAGGTTGTGACACCCCGGTTTTGGGATTTTACGATGTTGTTATCTTTATCATTTCATTATGCGTTTTTCGTAGTATTATTACATTTCTGTTGTAAAACTCTTGAAGTGGTTCTGGTTATTTCAGTAAAGGTTTGAAAGATAATTGCTTTATTACTGTCAGGTTGTTTTAAAAAAGTCAAGGTGTGATGTACGTTGGCTTGTCTAGCGGGTTCAACGTTAGACGCAGTCACGACCTGAAAGGTGGGATTTCGGGTCGTGACAAGCAATAGAAATACCTGACTCTTCTAAACCATCTTTCACAATAAGATTTACAATATGTGCCATGCATCTCATGTGAAGGTGTTGACCATTCATGGAATTGGTTCCCCAATCATCTAATTTGTCAGACAACTTCTCCACGGTCACATCATTTGAACTAGCATTGTCAACTGTGACAGTGAAAATCTTTTGCAAACCACACTCACGCAAATAATCAATAATACACCTTGCCATATCTTCACCTTTATGACTAGTAATGAGAAAAGTTAATAATTCTTTTATGCATAATCCATTCACTATCAATCCAATGGGTTGTGATGCACATATAGTTAATTTTTTGAATAGAAGTCCATGTATCAGTGATAAGACTTACTCTTTGACTTGTTCCTTTAAGAAACTTCATTAATTTATTTTTTTCCACATTAAAAAGAGCAAAACAATCC
>ML263723.1:54551-68468 GCA_005239495.1 Nicotiana undulata
TAATGTTTGAAATTGTAATAGTTTTTGACCTTTTTCAACTTTATAAGGATTCTTTGGACATTTATCGATATGACTATTCATTTGTGTCGTACTTTTGCCTTTTGTCTCAAAATATTCTTGTCCACAAAATCTACATGCATATTTATTATTTCCTTTAGCATCAACTTTTTCTTCAAAAAAATCCCATGCTCGAGATCATTTTTTCCTTTGTTTTGTAACTGTGAGTGAGTAGTTGCAGCCATTAACTCGGAACCTCTACTTTCATCAGCCACTTTATCAATATTATCATTTTCAGTTTCATCCATGTGAGGTGAATGAAGAATGTAACTTACAGTCTTAAACGAGTTGAATACTTGAATGAACCAAAGCAAGACGAAGTCAGCACTCCTCGCTCTTCATTCTACATATCAAAATAAAATAAAAAACTTAACTGAAATTCAAGAAAAAAGGGCATTAATGCTAAAAATCACCTAAATCGTGAGAAATAATAAGAAAGTGTGTATGCAGAGGAAGAAGAAGTTAATGTCTTAATCTGATTCAATTATGAATCTAGCTTTAGATTTCAGTAGAAATTACATTTACTATAGAGGAGTATGCTAGCTAAAAATAACTCCATTGCATTCGAATTCCATAATATCTATCTGATAATACAAATAACCCAAGAAGATGACTTTCACAAGATTACTATAAGGCAGATTTCTTAGACTACTGCTACTGCTAATCTGGAAAGTACAAACTACTGCTACTGCTAATCTGGAAAGTACAAACAATAATAGATTCTATAAGGCAGATTTCTTAGACTACTGCTACTGCTAATCTGGAAAGTACAAACTACTGCTACTGCTAATCTGGAAAGTACAAACAATAATAGATTCTATGAGGCAGATTTCTTAGACATTTAGTGACATATGAGCTTCTACTTTATCGATTAGTAAAAAACAAACACAATTAGACGGTGTATACTGAGAAACAGATCGAGATGTACAGAATAATCGATTCGAACAAAACAATAACCAAATTTCTAAAAATTGAAAGAACCCATTTGGAGAAAGAGAATTACCAGATCTATGGGAGAAAGGAGGGATTTTGAGTGATGAAAACTGAATGGAAATAACTCGATAAGAAATTTCAGAAGCGGCGCAACCCAAACTTCAGAAGCGGCGCAGCCGGCGCCCGGCGATGAACCCTGAACTCTGACTGATCGGTAGAGTGGTAGACGACTGAAGAGGAACGGCGGGTGTATTCTATTCTGTATAAGGAGGAATTAGGAAATCAGGAAATAATAAGTTAGGCCGTTAGGGTAAAGTAAAGGAAAGGGGTAAATCATAAAAGTAATATAGAATAAGGGTATAATTGTCATTTTAGTATATCTTATCGGTTTATCGATAAACCGATAACCGAAGTGGACAAAATCAAAATCGAAATCGATAACTCGATAAGAAAATTTTCGAAATCGAAATCGAAATCGAAATCGATAAATCGATAAATCGATAAACCGATAAGAAATAATCGATTCGATTTATCGATAAATCGATTCGAATGCACACCCCTAGTAATTAGTGTTTGACCAAGCTTTTAAAAACTGCTTTAAAGTGTATTTTTATCAAAAGTGCTTCTCTAAAAAGTGCTTTTGGAGAGAAACTACATTTTTCTGCTTCTCAAATCTGCTTCTGCTTCTCCTCAAAAGCACTTTTTTTTTCTCTTATAAAGCTTGGCCAAACACCTCAATTTTTAGCCAAAAGCACTTCGGCCAAATAAAGCACTTTTGGCCCAAAAAAAAACTTAGCAACCGGGCTATTAAACACCCCTCCCCTCTCACAGTTTAACCCTAGACAAAAAGAGATTTTATTTAACGTTTACCTAAGTTTCTATGATTTGATTCACGGAAAAGGAAAGGAAATAAAAGGGGTCCAAGAATGGCTTGTGTACACTACCAGTTATGCTGAAACGAGGAAGACAACAATTGGCACATGATTACAGCCGATTGAGCTACATGCGAATGCTTTGCATGGCGTATGGAAGCTTTATAGACCAACTATGAACAATGGCAGGGTGTATCTAATGTATTAACGGTGGTTCAATTGAACACATAACTTTCGACGCGGGAAAAAAATATTACAAGTAAAAATTCATTAAAATTGTAAAAATAGTTTATCTAAACTCATAACTTGGGTTCAATGCTAAAAACCTAAAAAGGTGAACCCATAGAGATGAAATTTTAAATCCGCCTCTAACAATGGGAACTATCAATGACCGTATTGACAACCACTTCAATATCTCTCATTACCTTTGACTATAACGTCACAGCATATAGAGGCCTGGATATTTCTAAATGACAGAAGCAAAGGTTGAAAATTGCTCCATGTCGTTGATCTTGGCAGACAGCGATCAAACGATGATGTTAATCTTGCTACTCCTAAGGCAGAGCCAGATTTCCTCTGCTTCTTTGGCAACTAAAAACTTGACATTTATCACGGGATATAATTTCAAGTTGTTTCAGTAACATATTCATCTTGATGTACTTTATCAAATGGCGTCCGAAAGCAAATGCCAGAACCTATATGTTTTGTCGTGGGGCGCGCCCAGAAAAATACATTCGGGCCTAGAACCTGCATTCCCCGGGAAAACAGGTTCATTAAAGAAGCCGCAAAATCAAGAACAGCGATAAAAAAGACAGACAAAAAGATATCCTGGAAAAAAGAATAAGAAAGAGAAAAAGCATGCATAGACAGAGGTTAACTACTTACTGATATCCAATTCTCATATGCACCAAAATCATACGCATGCGAATATACATGACCTCCATTTTCAGTCAGCCACATAGCTCTGACAACTTCTTGGTACTATTAGGCATTAATCAATTACCACTTGAAAACTTAGCATGCCACTGAAAAGAATCAAATAAACTAGCATATTCAGTTAAATGGGCTTCAATTGTTGTCTTGTTTTATAAAATCAGGTGTACATGCCAACCCAGAAAATCACTCGGTGCCAAGCTTAGTGGGACCAGTAGAAGCCCTGAAATAATCTTCTAATTGGAACAATATCTGAGCAAATGGATGAATTAAACAGTAATAAGAACAAAACTAGTTCATGAGATTAACATACACTTTGCTAGTCGTCCTTCGGAGAGCCAATTGTTATGCTGCCGACAAGCAGAACCTGGAGAAACAAAAATAGGAAGTCTTGAAGGCGGTGCAGGAAAGGAAAAGACGTCTAAGTTTTTTACATCACACTAATCAACCAAATTTCATCACAGGCACCAACTGAGAGATATAAGCAATAAGGAAATGACAGGACATATATTCAGGAAGCAAAAGATTACACTTTAACTGCTTTCTTGGCTTCTGTCTTTTTTATCTTCTTGTTATTATTACTTGTTGCCATTACTTTCTTCATTCGTTCTCTAGACGAGGGTCTATCGGACACAACATTTCTATACTTCTTTGTCCTTCTAGGGTCGGGGTAAGGCTGTAAAATTACTGGGCTTGTTGTTATTGCTGTTGTTAAGCAAAAGATTACACTTACCGCATCGAAATTCATTTCCTTCTCCCCTTCCCTACATCACAAACACCCACTTCTTCAGATAGTAGACTTGGCAGTCACCACATTGCATCTAATTTTGGTAAGGACAACCCAATTGGGATGTGGTCCGTTCCTCTAGTAACCCCAACAGATCATGTCATAGAAGAGGCAAAGCAAGAATCTGGACCACATTTCCCAATCAACTGATTTTTAATTATTTTAATAAGAAAAATGGAAAATCTTATCATCATATTTTCATTTGGATCCTATCAACTTAGAGAATGTCTACATAAAGACAATTTATCGTATTCGGACTATCAAGATCGACCAAAAAAGAGTGTAGCTGACATGGTAAAAGAACAAATTAGCCACACTTTTTTGGAACTTTTTGTGAGGAAAGGATAGTGGGTAGAGCTTATCTTCCCCCAGATAACATATAACTTTGTTCAGTGAAAACAATGTCTCCAACTACAGGGATCTGAAACCTTCTTCCTTGGTAAAAACAACTTCTTGCATCACCAAAATGATCGAAACCACATTCGTAGGCCAACACTTTTTCGGGAAAGGTCGATCGATTGGATGAAAATAGAAAAGGAAGACCAAAAGGGAGCAAAGAAACTAGCGGACTAATCACTAATAGATACAAATAGGTGCAAATTCGAAAACTTGGTTCTTTCACTCTTTGCTGGCAGAGAGGCATACCAGATGAAATTGGAAGATTGTGAATTTAGTGATTCTACCTCAGCTCCAAGCTACTCCCATGGAGGAAATCAACTTGTGCAGAGACGAGACCCAAAGTGTTCGAGCAGAGAGAGAGAGAGAGAGAGAGAGAAAACTGACAGAACTTTCAAAAAAATGAAAAAGATTTTCTTATCACTTTCAGTGAGATTACAATGTATATATGTACAAAACTAATTTAATTACAGCTGTCACCTAACTGTCATACACAGTAGAATTAACTAACTTCTAACCACTTACTAACCTCTACAATTAATTTCTTTAACCACAGTTAAGTCTTAAGTACTAATTGTTCCAACAGTCTCTTCAAGCTGGAGGGTGTAAAACATTAATCACTCCCAGCTTGCTAAGTAAGAAATGATGCTGCACTTCCCTAAACCTTTTGTGAGTAAATCTGCTTGTTGATATTTAGTCCCGATATGAAGTACTGCTATCTTCCCTTCCTTGATCTTATCTCGCACAAAGTGTCAGTCGATCTCTATATGTTTTGTCCTCTCGTGGAATATAGGATTGACTGCAATCTGCAATGCTGCCTTGCTATCACAGAATAAATCTACAGGTTCTTCAATGGTCACCTTTAACTCTGAGAGTAATCCTAACAACCAAGTTATTTCTGCTGTAGCTGCCGCCAAACTCCTATATTCTGCTTCTGCAGAACTTCTTGAAACTGTCTGTTGTTTCTTTGATTTTCAGGATATTAGGGACTCCCTAAACTTCACTAAGAACCCAGTCACTGATCTTCTTGTATTGGGACATGCTGCCCAATCAACATCACAATAGCAAGTTAAGGTATTTAACTGCACACTACTCATAAGAATCCCTATTCTTGGGTCCTTTTTGATGTACTTTACTACTCTAACTGTTACATCCCAGTGAGATCTTTTGGGTGCTTGCATAAATTGACTTAGAGTCTGTAAAACATAGCTAATGTCTGGTCTGGTTATTGTTAAGTAAAGCAGTCTCCCAATGATTATTTGATAGGCTGATGCATCAGCTAATGCCTCATCTTCTGTTGTACCAGTATGTTGATCATACTCTTGTGAAGTAAATTTCTGATTCAAATCAGCTGGTGTTACTGCTGGCTTAGTTCCTCCTAATCCCATATCTGACACCAATTGCAATGCATACTTACTTTGATTCAACAAAATTACCTTACTTGATCTCATGATCTCTATCCCCATAAAATACCTCAATTCTTCAAGGTTTTTCACTTTGAATTTATGATGTAATACACCTTTTGTCTCCTGTATGACACCTTCATCATTCCCTGTAATTAACAAGTCATCCACATATATCAAGATTGCCACAAAGCTATCTCCTCAACTCTTAGTAAACATTGAGTAATCATACAAACTTTGCTTGTAGTCTGTTTGTATCAATGCCTCAGTAAGCTTTTATATTCCATTGCCTTGAGGCTTTTTTAATCCCATACAATTAATTCTTCAATCTACAAACCTTTGACTTCCCCTGCTACGAATTGAATGAATAAACATATGAAATCAAGAAATAATTCAACTAATAGTTCGAACCAAGAAATGGAAGAACGAAAGTCGTATGGATTCACAAAGACTCTGTGGCTAAAAATTAAAAAAGATATATACTATAAAAAATTGATAAATTCATAGGTACCTAAGATTGAGAAAACTTGGACCATTTCCACGTGTATTGTTTGTTTGTCTATGTATTTCGCAGGGTTGGTGCAACTGGCAGAATGCGCTGACAACCCATTAGATATGGAATTTCGCTTAGGCCCCCCAGGAACGCCGCTAGAAAGGGGGAAGTGTCTCTTCCTTCTGAATCCCTTAGGAAGCTCCATGCACAATTCTTCATATATACCTCCTTGCAAGAATGCATTGTAGACATCCATGTGGTACAAATTCCAACCCCTTGATGCTGCCAATGCAATCAGTGTTCTCACTGTCATCATTTTAGAAACTGGTGAAAAGGTCTCATGATAGTCCAATCCTTCCTTTTGGTTATATCCTTTTGCAACCAATCTAGCCTTGTATCTTTCTACATCTCCATTTGACTTGTATTTTATCTTGTAGACCCATTTAGATCCAATTGCATTCTTGCCTTTTGGTAGGTCTACTATCTCCCATGTATTATTGTCTTCTAATGCCTTAATTTCCAATTTCATTGCATCAATCCAATTGTCATACTGAGATGCTTCCTTGAAGCTTTGAGGTTTTGTGAGAACTGATTGTTTGGCCAAGTAGATCTTATATTTTTCTGACACATGGTCATAACATATGCAGTCTTCTAGAGTGTGTAGTGTTGCTCATTTGTCTTCTTACTAGTCACAAAATCTTGAATCCACAGTGGTGCTTTAGCAGTTCTTCCTGATTTTCTCAAGGTTTGTGTTGTATGGACAACCTCCATAATGACTTCAGTAATGTTTGTAGGTTTTTTTGTCAGTGTAGGATCATGTACAACTTCATCTTCGGTTGCTTCATGAATATCCTCAGTTGGTTCAAAATTATCATTGACAACATCATCTACTGATTCATCATGAATGGCATCGGCTTCACCATCAACAGCTTCATCAACAACTTCACTATCAACAGCTTCATCATGAATGTACAATCCTCCATTTTCTCTACCAATCCCCGTCACCCTGCCACTGTAAAGGTCCTGAAATATACAAAAATCAGGAAAGAAATTGACAGAGCAAGAAAGATCCTTTGTCAGTTTTGAAACTGATAATAGGTTGAACTCGAAGTCTGGAACGTAAAGTACATTGTGTACTCTCATATTATCTAGGAAATCTGCTATTCCTTTATGCGTTATGGTTGACTTTCCTCCATTAGGTAGGTTAACCTGTTCTTTATTATATGATCTCAACTCAGTTTTACTTTGTAATGTATCTAGGTTAGCAGTGATGTGATGTGAAGCCCCTGGTCTATTATCCATTCCTCACAATCTAAGTCTGCCATAAAGGAGGATGTTATACCTGCCATGTTCACCTGTGGCTCTGTATTTCCTTTGTTCAACATAGTGCGAATTTGTTCATATTGCTCCTTTGTGAAGAATGGTTTGTCACCCTGTGTCCCCTAGGCTTGATTCATCATCCACTGGTGAAGTCCTTTTGTTCAAATCAGAGTTGTTACCAATCACATTGTTCGCTACAAATTTCTTCCTTCCTTTGAAGTCTCGTGGATAACCAAATAGTGTAATAATTCTATTTCAAGTGACCTTTCATGTTGCAGTATTCATAGTACATGTAAGGTTTCTTTCCTTTGTATGGTTGTCCTCGTCTAACTTGCATTGCCATTGGATCAGCCTTTCATATTTAATTGGAGCTGGACCTCTGACTTTCATCTTTGATTATCATCGCGTAGGCTTGATTCAAGGTAGGTTCCACAGTCTTCATTAAGATCTGCCTCCTCGATGGCTCATAGGACTCTAGTCCACTTAAAAACTGAAGTAGCCTCTGTATATGAAGATGCTTTATGTATTCCTTCGATTTTGGACAATCACACCCTGGTGAAGGTACCATGGCATCATACTCCGCCCATAGCTCCTTCAACCTTGTGAAATAAGATGAAACAAATTCTGTTCCTTGAGAAATGGTTGCAATTTCTCGACGCAGCTGATAGATCCTTACTCTGTTCACTTTGTCAAACCTTTCACGCAAATCCTCCCAAACTAGATGCGCATTCGATGCATAAACGATTCTGCTAAGGAGATCCAGTGACAGTGTGTTCATCAACCAGGAGAGTACAATTGCATTGCATGTCTCCCAATCTTCATGGATTTCTGCTACAAACAACTCCTTCTTACAAGTGCCAGTCACGAACCCTAATTTTCGCTTAGCTTGTAATGCAATCAGCATCGATCGATGCCATTATCCATAATTCTCAAATCCAGATAGTTTTATTGGAATTAAAATTGAGCTAGGAGTATCAGAAGGATGCACAAAAAGTGGATGAGAATGATCGATCTTTTCAGCCGCCATTGTTGAGCTTCAATTGAGTTTCGAAGAAGAAGAAATTGAGGCAGAGTTCTAAGATTTAGCGGAAATTTCCAGTCTCAAACGCTCTAATACCATGCGAATTTAGTGATTCTACCTCAACTCCAAGCTACTCCCATGGAGGAAATCAGCTTTTGCAGCGACGAGACCCAAAGTGTTCGAGCGGAGAGATACTCACAGAACTTTCCAGAAAATGAAAAAGATTTTCTTATCACTTTCAGTGAGATTACAATGTATATATGTACAGAACTAATTTAATTACAACTGTCACCTAACTGTCATACACAGTAGAATTAACTAACTTCTAACCACTTACTAACCTCTACAATTAATTCCTTTAACCACAGTTAAGTCTTAACCACTAATAGTTCCAATACTCCCCTCAAGCTGGAGGGTGTAAATAGGGTGAGGGGAGCACTTTAGCATTCATGAGATGGACTGCGCCTAGTAACTTAGTGGTTTGGAATGTTTTCATCCTTTTTGGGATGGATTAGGCATTCATGAGATAGACTGCAAAATGCTTATCTAAAGACTGTAAAGAAGTAAAAAAAAATTGCGATGGAGCTTCCCTGTTCATCATGAGGTAACAATGGGAATGAAGGAAAACGAAGGTGCTTCAAGGAGAGTGTAGAAAAATGTATAGCTTATGGCACTTTAAAATAAATAGCTTAAGGTTCAATGTTTGGACAAATTGTTTGATGCCTTTTGACAAGTAACAAAATTAGTTTTTTTTGGGCTAAAGACAGTAACAAAAAGCAGTATATACAACAACAAATATCAAAGTATCAACAGTCTGCCACTCTAGCTTCCCCTATCATGACAAGTTTTATCTAACACCTTTGTTCATAATAACACTCCGACAGCAAGTACTTGAGAAAAGAAAAGAAAAACTATATTTATATAATTAAAAAAATTAGAAACTAAAAGGCACACACATAATTCCTTGTTAAGCAATTAATTAAATGATTAGTTAATTCGTGACTTCACTCAGAAAGAACAAGGTTTTGAGGTTACAACAATGATCAAAACACAACATTCACAAGTCAATAAAGGATCTTAGTATCTTAGTAAATTTTTGTATTTCATTTATTATTATCAGTATCTTATCAATTCATTAAAGGATAAATGATGTATTGATTTATTTAACTACATATTGTGAACGATAACCAAAGATGATGGGAACTTCACTGTACTATTAGAGTTCCTTTGGTACGAGGTATACGAAAGTATAAGGGTGGTATAAAAATTTAATACTATCTTAATATCCTGTTTGGTTAGCAAATCGGGTATAAGTTATCCTGGTGTTAATTTTAACACTGGGATAACTTATACCTTATAGAAAGTGGGGTAATTAGCACCAGTATAACTTATACATTCTTCTTAGAAATTGTGCAATTGTCATTCTTAATATAACATACCAAACAATAAATAAACAACAATCCCAACATTACTTATCCCAATATAACTTATACAAATATAACTTATACCGATATAAATCGTATTCCAACCAAACGACCCTTTAATGGATAAGGAGCATTTTATCTGCACCCGATATTTCACAAAATTTCAGTAATTTATATAGTTAAGTGATAAATTGAAATGCCTATATGCACTAGTTAATCATATATATATATTTGATATGCATTTCCTAGCATAATCGTTGGATGAAATTTAACCTAGACCTTAAAGATGTGTGCATGATAAACTCGTGAAGATCTCAACGCGCCCACCCTTTTATAGTATCTTCACATGCGTACACCTGCCCCTACATAAACCCGCGTCTACCCGCTCCGCCCCACACAACATAAGTGTTTTTTTTTTTCATTTTGTTTACTTATTTCCTTTTTATATTTTTGCTGGAATTCTCAATTTAATCAACCAAAATATTGAAAATTCTTTTTGTTTCTTAAGTGCTAAATCTCAACTAAAAAGAAAAGAAGTATTAATTCTAGCACTGTAATTTGGAATGAAAAGAATCCAAATGATGCACCGTAAGATGACAGAGCGTGTGATCATTGTAAAACATTGTAAAATAGCATTTACGTTACTGTAGTACTATTTTTAATACCCTCAATGAATGTCTTTACACCCCAATCAGTTTCACAAAAACAGATTGTTATGTCTTTGTTTTTGTGAAAATAGTCTTTTCAAATTATGAAAATATCTCTAAGTAGTATTAATGTATTATCTTTGACGAACTATATCATAAAATTATTATTAATAAAATAAACAAGTTGTTATGTTTTCTTTTTTCAAAGTGGATTAGCAATTTGTTGAAAAGCAAGTTTTATGGGTCATATGGTGATCACAGGGAATTTAGAATAATTAAGAAGAAATCCTTACACCCGCATAAACTCGCATAGACCCGCAACCCGCATAAGTTTTTATGAAAAGGATTTCAACCCGCCCCACATAAGTTTAAACCCGAACCGCCTTGCATAACCTTAAATCCGCCCCGCTCCGCCCCGTTTGCTATCCCTAACCACATATAATAGCTAAACCTTTCAATTGGACTAAGATTTTGTATAAATTCCTATCTTGCTCGGATTTTCCGAAAATATCGATGGGTGCGTGTCAGACCTTTTAACAATAATGCATTTTTAGAGAATCCGACACCGTAGTTGTTTTGAAGAGTCCACGCATCATATATAAATACAGACATGAACTAATTGGAGTTTCTAAACAAGACAAATTGTGTGAAATTTGAGAATATAAAAGAGTATTAGAACTTGCAAATGTATTGAAGGAGAAATTCCTGTATACATGATTACAAGTTTTACAGCAATATATATACCCAAAGAAAGAAAAAAAAAAGAAGTTGCACAGGTACAAAGTAAGAACTAATATTATATTATGTATCTAATCTGGTGCTGCTCTTTACTTGTCAACTTGGTTGAGCTTGCCAAGACCATTGCAGTTTGCACATACAATCTGAACTTGATCCTTTCTAGCTGCATTTGCTTTTAAAGTTGCCCCTCCTTTCCTCACAAATCCTGCTCCATCACATTCTGGACACCTATTCATCAACCAAATTCAAAACAACATGAATTTTACTCCCCAATTAGTTAAACATCATCAACAACAACAACAACAAACTCAGTATATTGGGAGGATAATATGTACGCAGACTTTACCCTTCGCTAATGAAGGTAGAGAGGTTGTTTCCAAACAAGAAGTAGAAGGATACTCAAACAAAATCAAGAAAGAAAAAAAAAAAAGATAGTCTGGTGCACAAAGTATCTCGCAAGCAAGGGGCCGAGGAGGGCCGCACTCAAGGGGTATGATGTAGGCAGCCCACTCTGATACAAGCATCAGAGACAATGGCTGATTCCCTTGCTTGATCCCTTGACCTACAGGTCACACGGAAATATTTGCCCGTTGCTCCGAAGCTCCCCTTCATCAAGAAAAATCAATAAAAGCAAAAATTGTGGCCAATTAACAGGAGGTCTCGGTTTTTCATGAGAATAGGGGCAGCTTTTCACTCCACTTAGTGGCCTATTCGACACGGTCCAAATTAATTTGTTGAGTGCGTTTCGGATACCGGATGATTAAATCGTAAAAGATAATAATTAAAAGAAGAGAGAAGAATGAGAAAATTAGTACAGGTCTTTGCGGGAAAAGAGTATAGGAAAAGCAGTTCCAAGCAATGCGACAGCAGCAGCACCAGCAATCAAATAAGTTGTTCCATCAGAAGACACATCTCCAACTGCAGCTACCACTTTCAGAGATCTATGTTTCTTGTTCTTGTGAGCAGTACAAATGTTCAAAGGTGAAATCTTTGTACCCAAAAAGTTTGATGGGATTACAGTGGATTTTGGATTGGCTGAGATTTGCATACAATTAGCTATTGAGGAGGCCATTGTATAAATTGTATTAGTATATGTTCTTGATTTGTTTATCTTGGATGTGAAATGATATGATATGGAGTAGTATAAATCATGTATTATCCACAGAGATATGAGAAATGGAATTGCTGTTACTGCCACATGTGAGAAAACTGGATAAGGAATCCACATCAGAATCAAGATTTTGGTGTTACTTCTATGGATAAGTGGGGACCCACGATCCAAATTTCCTCAGTCCCCTCAGTTTTTCTCTGTTTACTGTTGTTTGGGTGTGAGTTTATTCTTGTCTACTCTTAGAACTATTACTATCATACAATTTTCTCCTTTATCCATCTTCTTGGGCATTTTTTCAAAGGAGTCTATATTGAAGAAGAATTAACTTATATAGCCGTTCATCCGATTGTTTAAATTAAAAATATATGGCGAATATACAATACATGTATAACTCAGGTATATAATTTATGTAAACTGACTAGAAAAAATAAACTGAAAGTAGTCGATATACAAACTGAAAGTAGGTGAATATGCGAAACTGAAGCAATCCTATTTGCTATGCTGAAAATCTGAAAACAACTAACAGTTTCCTATAAAATAGGAATACCAATTTGACTAGGAATGAATGACTTATCTAAAAAAGAAATAAAGCATAAATCAATCCTGTCACGTGCATTCCTTAAAGCAAACTTTTAACAAAGGACCCTTTGATCAAACAAGTCACAAAAATGAGAAGACTAACCATGTTCCATATTTTGCTTTAGGTTAAGGACAAAGATTTTAGAATTATAGGAGTAACAATTTTAGACTTTTGGTACGTGGTCAGCTACCTAAAGGTTAATACGGGTTCTTGGCAAAGATCCATCAGTAATCCTTGTCTGCAAAAGCAATTGCTAATAAGCAAAAGCCCAATAATGTATATTTGGTAGACAAAATTGCCTCGCTTAGAAAGTGTGACCACAAGGATTGTCAATCTAGCGTTGTTAATGATAAATGTTGCTCTAGAAGCCACACTTTAAAAGCGTAGTTTATAAGTGAAAAAGATCACGCTTCATTAAGTGTAGCCTTATGTCACAAAAGTGTGGCTATATGGAAAAATATAAGCGTGGCCTTTGTACCGTAACGGCCACACTTTTAAAGCGTGGCTTCTAAGGCAACACCTACAAAGCCTGGCCAATAGTCAAAGGTTAGTACTTTACGCCACCCCCAAAAAGCGTTGCCTAAAGCCGTAAAGTGTTGCCTTGGACCAAATGCTACACTTCTTGGCATCTTACGCCACACTTCTCAGGGGTGGTTGTAGGCCTAAAATGCTATAGTGTGGCATGAGGAGCGAGGGTCGGAAACAATCTTTCTGCCTTTATAGGATAAGGGTAAGGCTGCGTACACACTACCTTACCCAGACCCTATGTATGGGATTAAGTTGGTTTTTTTTGTTGTTGTTGTTGTGCATGAAGAGTCGCATGCAGGTGATGAAACGGGCTGAAAGTGAAAGTCTGTGCATGTCCTGATTCTGGACCCTTGATGAAATAATGACGATCGAGAGACTTGGCAGATACCCCAACGTGTAAATTCATATCCAGTAATCCAACTTAAAAACATGGTATCCTACATTATGATGACCAGTGGCGGAGGCAGGAGTGCATGTCCTGATTCTGGACCCTTGATGAAATAATGACGATCGAGAGACTTGGCAGATACCCCAACGTGTAAATTCATATCCAGTAATCCAACTTAAAAACATGGTATCCTACATTATGATGACCAGTGGCGGAGGCAGGAGTGCATGTCCTGATTCTGGACCCTTGATGAAATAATGACGATCGAGAGACTTGGCAGATACCC
>MDKH01172693.1:0-19115 GCA_005239495.1 Nicotiana undulata
AAAATGAGTGAGGGTGCAGGATTTTCTCAATATAAGAACACACCAAATAACTAATTTTCACAAAGCCAACATGCAAATAATATCCACTTAATCATTATTCATACAAGAAAACCATTAGGATGGACCAATACCAACATAATACAACAGAAGACAAATGCTTCGGTCTGTCTACCAAAATTTTGTGGCAGAGTGACAACATATTGAGAAGAGAGTACCATAAAGGTCTAGAGCTTTCAGAAGCCTATCTTGGTAAAACATTTGAAACTTTATAAAAAAGCTGCTCAACTTGCAATAGTTTTCTAGCCAGTAATCATTGTTCCAGCCCCTTCATCAGTGAGAATCTCAAGGAGTAAGGAATGTTGCAGCCTTCCATCAATAATACTTGCAGTCGTCACCCCTTGAGCTAAAGACCTGACGCAACAATTCACCTTAGGGATCATCCCACCAGCAACCTTGCCATCATCAGTCATCTTCTTCACTCCTTTTATGTCAATCTGCTTCACCAAACTCCCTGGATCATTACGGTCCTCCAGAATTCCCGCCACATCTGTCAGCAAGATTAGCTTTTCAGCTCCAAGAGCTGCTGCTAACTCACCTGCTGCCGTGTCTGCATTGATATTGTAGGATTGACCCGTCTTGTCAGCTGCAACAGAGGCGATCACTGGGATATGGTAATTGTCAATGAGCGGCCGCAATACACTAGGGTCCACACTAGCAATGTCCCCAACAAAACCAAGTTGATCAGCATTGGGGGAGGGACGTGCAGTTAGCAGGTGGCCATCAATTCCTGATAACCCCACTGCAGTTGCCCCAGCCTTGTTAACCAAGGAAACCAAATGTTTGTTGACTTTACCCACCAAGACCATCGAGACAATCTCCATGGTCGAGGCATCAGTAACACGAAGGCCATTCAAAAAGTTGGGTTTGATTCCCAATTTACCAAGCCATTGGTTGATTTCAGGACCACCACCATGAACAAAGACAATGCGCATACCAACACAGGAAAGAAGGACAAGATCAGCAATAACAGAGGCCTGAAGAGCCTCAGATTTCATGGCAGCCCCTCCATATTTCACTACAATGGTCTTCCCCCGAAATTTCTGAATAAACGGTAATGCTTCCGAAAGGATTTTCACTCGGGTGGTTGCAGGGAAAGATTGGATTTCAGGTGCAGCAATCGACTCCAAGGAAGTCTTAAGACATGAGGCCTGTAAAGGGTTGCTAATAGTTTTTCTATTGGATTTGATGAGTGGAACAGATTTTGGGAAAATGAGATTGTTGGAATCCGGAAAATTGGAGGCTTTTGAGATTGGGGAAGAAAGTGGGAGGGTTTTAGCCAACATCCTCTAAGCCCTAATATTTCCTCTCCCTTTCTTCTATTATATGTAATTTGCTGGGGAAATGTGACACTATAAGTTCCTAAATAATGTTTGTTTAATTAATGGGGTCAAAGCATCAAGAAATCTGCAATCAAAACAAGCCATTTATTAGCATTTGAACCTCAAAAGTATCCTTGAAAGATCAGCACAATTGAGAAAACCCCAAAACATAATTGGAATGGAATAAATCAGATTGTTTAGATAAATAAGCTAAACAAGCCACTGGTTAGCATTTGAACCTTAAAGGCATCTCATACAAAAAAGCAGCACAAATTGAGGGGGAAAAACCCAAAAACATAATTGGACAGAAATCATTCAAATTAGATAAATAAGCTAATCAATTAAAATAATAACTAGCCAACGAACACCCGATAGATTCATTAATAAAAGCAACATTTAATTAGTTACAATTTTGACATTAACACTCTATTTGGCATTTCATCAAACAGGTAAAAGAAGTAGAATAAGAGACATACATAGCGATTCAGAAAATGCCCAAAATCAAAGGGCAAAAGAAGAAAAGAAAAGGGTTAACATACCTGGCGACTGTGTGTGTGAGCGGGGGCGCGCTACCAACAGAAGCTTTAGGCAAAACTAAATTTCCGCGTCACAGATTAAATAGCAATAAATAATACGTACTTAAGTATATCTTTTCTTTTGAGCCCGAGTAATAATATATCATCAATTGTGTAGTAGGTGGACACATGAATTATTTCACTAAATGCCAAAACTTTTAAGCCCGACGATTGCAATTCTAATAAACAAGAAAGAAAAGAGAAATGGAATTGTGTGTTTGAAGAGGAGAAAAATGAACAAAATGGTTGTTAGGCAACACTTCTTTGTTCGCTGGTCAAGCACCTCCTTTACCTAATTGTGGTTGAAGGTCCGAGCTTCAATACTGTTACTAGTTTTTCCACGTGTATGTCGAGTTATGTATTATATAAATTTATAAAATAACATCAATATTATTAAGATAAAGCTTTACCTAAACGATTAGACATGAAAGAATAAAGTACAAAGTTATATGTTGACTTGTTTGCCGAGGTCAAAATTATTAAATATATATGAAAAATGATGCAAGAGATTTTTATTTTAAAAAAAAAAATACAAAATGATGTGCGCTACTATTTTTTAGGATAGTAAGTTTTCCACATGGTATAAATTGTTAAATTAAAATTCTACTCTCAAGAACAGTGCCAACTCAAAAATTAAAGTTGTATTTTTAAATTTCTTCTAATACAAAACCCAACCCAATTAATAGAAATTAGAAGATTGAAGGAAACGGAAATGTCAATATATTTTCAACGTTAGAAGGAGTGATGAAGAAGATTTTGACTGAATATTAGCTCAGAAGAATGACTTTTCGCACTGATGACTTAATAGAGGAAAAAACTTTATAAATGTGTCTTGTGATTTTAAGGGGAGCCAACGTTTAAAGGAAAATTTTAAAAATTAGTTACAAATAGAAGCATCGCAACTCTTAGAAAGGACACCTTCTTTTTTATCATAATTGAATAATATTATTATATACTATATGATAATTGCCCACTTATTATATAATAATTAATATATTGGATCAAAATAATGGAAGGAAGATGTTGAATATTTGTATAATACATATTTAAAGGTAGATTCATATTCATATTCATATTCATATTGTACCTAAATTCTTGTTATGTAATGGACGCATATGGGACTTGTACTCTATGATGTTTTAACAAGTATATTAAGATTTTCCATTAAGTTCATTGAAAGTGGCCTCTCTCTTTGTTACATGTATAGATAATCTCATTAAGAGTGTCCCACAACTACTCTATCTCTCTATTTTAAGCAATAAATGAGGAAACTTTAGTGCCATGAAGAAATAATCTATTTTAGATTTTCATGAATCTTGTTTTACTTCTACTTCTTCAAAATAATATTAACCAGTAACTTCAATATTGAATTTTAATCATAACCCTAATATCCCGTATTTTAAATATTATAAGTGCCTGGGCAACCTAAATCATATTGTTGGCAATTGGAATGTCCAAATCATTAATATTTTATGCCCAATTAAAGCATCTCTGTCTCAATGTTATAATAATTTTTAGGTATATATATTCATGTGTTATAACGGTAAAAATAATTTTCCAAACCATATCATGCATGTAAGACACAATAATTATGAGAGCATGACCATTACCCTAATGTTTACAAATATTAGATTTTATACCTCATAGATGATTGATAATTGTAATTTAAAAGTAGTATAACTTGATTTTATCACTTCCTTCCTCGTAATCCATTGCTTCGGTGGAGTTGTTTTTGTTACGCACTTTATAGTCATATCTTTGACCATTAATATATGGATGCACCATTGAAAAGATTTGAGAACCAAAGAATTCATCCACGTTGCTTGTTAGTGCAAACTTAAAAATGGTCTAATTATATACATAAACCTAATGCATCTCTTTTCTTAATGGTAACTCTAATCAACACTCATTCTTGTGAATACTTCACAAACGATTCAATCCAGTATGTGTTCGAATTATGCTTACATAATTCTATTCATCATAATGCAATTAAAAAGTTGATAATAAAAATTCAAGCATAATATACTGGATATTTGAATTCTAATTTTTTTTGAATGTTTGGATCTTTGTAACAATTATTGATTAAAAGAAGACATACTACTTTTTAGTTACTACTATTTATAAATTTTTCATGGGAGTAGTGCTATCATTTGTCATTTATTATCAAAACAAAGAAGCATCTGAACAAAAAGGAATTCTTACAGGAACTCTTGAAAGGCACTCAGCGCATGTCAACAAATCTCGGAAACCTATAGAAGTTTTTGAAGAAAAACTATATATATACACATTATTTTTTTTATTTAAAGGCAATATTTTTTTCGACTAATTAAGGCAACGAATGAACAGAGTTCAAATTTGGATGTTTAGTTACATATTAAAAGGTTTTAGAAAAGGCACTTAAATTAAATTAGTTTTTTTATTAATAAATATTATATTTTTAAGAAGGGCATTTCAGTAATTTATTTTTTCAGATTAAGGGTTCCCACTTTTATAATTATATAGATAAATATTATATTTTTAAGAAGGGCATTTCAGTATTTAATTTTTCAGATTAAGGGTTCCCACTTTTATAATTATATAGATTAGTATAAAAATAATGCTGACTTGGCAACTCTCTTAGACATATTTATCTTTTTTTCTCATTTTTTGGCATTTGTTAGGTTTTCACCTCATTTTGAAACAATTATTCAATTAATAGACGAGCAATCTTTTGGTTCTTGAAAAGTAACAGTCAAATAATTTGAAACTGTCAAGTGTATTAATAATTTAAAACTGCTCAAACTAAATTCTCTTAATAGCACCATTCTCCCTTCCGCTTCTATGGTTTCTTCTCAAAAAAATGTACCAATTGATCCTAAGTTGCTATTTATTTGATGAAATACAAGCATACAATCATGTAGTTGAACCTCTTCCAAATGCTTTTGTTTATACGTAATTCTCCTCCAAATGCCTTGTGTCCATATGTTATATTGCTCAGTTCTACGATAATAAGATATCCTTTACTGAGATTCTTGGGTAATATACTTTATTCTTATCATGGTTTGGGATATTTCTTTGTTAAAGGCTATGCGGTGGAAAAGAATAACTGTACTAAGGTATTCTTAAAATTCGATTATGTCTTTTGTTCAAGGTAAATGCATAAAGATATATATATATTATATGTTTTTGATGCCTTTAGGTTGTAGGCTTTTGGTAGTTTAAAACCCAGTAATACTAGGAGAACGTGTTAGTCTATAAACTGATGCAGTTAAAGATTTTTATTTGTAACAATAGGTGATTGAGAAGTTAGTGGTACCCATAATCAACTGTCAAACAATAGTTATTGTTCTACTTCTAGGATTTACAAAAGAAAAGTTTTGGTTCTTATTTGTTATTACTAGATTCTTTTTAAAAAATTAAGTTTTTTTTAATGTTCCTGTGAAGTGTGGATACTTGGTAAAGTTGTGTCCCCTAACTTGTATCATTATCTCCAATTTGATGTTACAATTACTTTATTACATGTATTTCTCATAACACATGCTTTAAAAGGGAATAATGTAATAGAGCTATACGGCATAATAATTTTAAAACCTATGTTGCATGGGTAAGAGCAAGAGGTATTCCTATCATATTTTATTGCTAATCAAAAGTAAGTATTTATTTATATAAATTTCACCTTCTCAATATACAATTAATAATAATTTAAATATTTTTATTTGTATACCTTAGTAGATTTAAGATTTTAAGTAACTTTTATTTTTATTTTATTTTTTATTTTTATAATTAGACCATGAACTTTCTTAATTAGATAAAATTTTGAATAAGCTTAATTGGTATTATATAATTAATTAACTATACATTACATAGATTATAAACCAAATTTATAAATTATACCAAATGTATGTTATTTATAACTTTATTGATGTTTTAAGGATCCCGCGCAAAGCGCGGGAAAATTTACTAGTTGTATTATATTATTATTATAAAAGTATAAATACAATATTAGTGAACCAATACAACCTTGAAATTTTGAACACAAAACTCTTGAAGACCCGTAATATATTTTAAGTTGTAGTTGTATTTATCTTTGTATGTCTAATCATTTCGTAACATGTAGCCTTCATTTCAATTAGTGTTAAATAGATGGTTTAGGCTAATAGATGAGCAGAGAACTTATTCTTCGTATGGAACCGACTTTGTTCAATAAAAGTTCTTCTCTCTCTCTCTCTCTCTCTCTCTCTCTCTCTCTCTCTCTCTCTTCGTCAATTTGATCTCTATTGCTTCAATTCCTTGAGTGTAACATGGTCAGAGCGAGGTTCGTGCACGTAGTGACCTCCGCTACCGTCCGATGTTACTCTTCATAACTGATTTTTGAGTTATCATCTTCAGGCGTGGTGTTTTTCGATTGTTTCTAGTGAGTTTCTCTTTTTCAATTGCAGTGATTTGTGGATGTTTCCAATGAAGTTTTGCTGTGATTATTAAAGATTTTTGCCTTTTTGACTGATTGAAGAAGACCGATACTCTTCTCTATTTTTGGAGTTATAATTGTTTTTGTAACTTTGGTGCCCTAATTTTGGAGAATTTCAATTTTTGATTCTTTCATCATGGTGAATACTGAGAGTACATCTTCTGCTTCTACTGGTTCTATTTCAACCTCTATTGAACCTTCTCACCCGTTGTATCTTTATCTGTCTGATAACCCTCGTACGGTCATTGTTGCTGATATGTTTAGTGGGATGGGTTACAAAGGTTGGAGAAGAGGGATGTTATCATGTTAATCGGTCTATCTTGTAAGAATAAACGAAGAATAATGGGACAATTACTAAGCCTAGTGCAACTTCTTCATTGTTGAGGCATGTTGTCTAATAATAATATGGTGATTGCATGGATTTTGAATAACCTAGAAGTTGAGATTAGAGAAAAAACGTTATGTATACTGAATCGGCTGCTAAGTTGTGGAAAGACATAGAGAAGCGTTATGGTCAACCCAATGGATCCAAGATCTATCAGATTCGTAAGTCTTTGTCTTCCATTTCTGAAGGAAATTCAATGTTGCTTCTTACTTTTCTACGAACTGCAGGATGAATTAGCTTACTCGATTACATATCCTGATTGTGTGTGTGGTTGCAAAGAAGCTTTTCAAAAATTGGAGGAGGATCAGAAACTTCATCAGTTTTTAATGGGTTTTAATGACACTTATACCATGATTAGGAGAAATATTTTGGCATTGAATCCCCTGCCAAATGTTAACACTGCCTATACCATATTTCTCAATGATGAAAGTCAATGTGAAGCTTAGTCTTCAACTCCTTCATTCTCTGTTGAATCTGCCTCATTCTCTGCTGGTGTGCAAAAGTCATATGCAGGACCATTTCCTGTTGGGATGCAGAGTACTTCTTCTCATAAGGTTAACTTTGATACTAAGAAGACTAATATGGTGTGCAAATATTGCAAAAATCCAGGTCATATCATTGAAAAATGCTACAAGTTGATTGCATATCCTAATAATCCTCAACCTAATAGATTTTGGAAAACTGCAACTTATGCACATGTTTCAGAGTCTCGGAATATGGTCCAAGCAGAGAACATTATTGTTGATAATCGAGTTGAACAGTCTGAGTCCAAAGTTAGGGTTTCACAAAAGAATAATACCGTCACGACCCAAATCGATGGGCCGCGGCGGGCACCCGGTACCTTACTATCATGGTCATGTGGTACCTTGTATGGCACTAGTCCATAAATACCGAGTATTTTAGATCGGGCCGTATTTTATCCCAACATGCCAAACTTGGACGAAAGTTCATTTTCTTTGACTTGCTTCCCCTCTCACCTTCACGAATTTACTCATCACTTGTTTGAAATAACATAATCTGTATAATCTCCAAATAATCCTTTCCTTGGACTGATGCCTATTATCTTATGACAAATTCAAAGTACAATACTACAGGGTGCAACATCGTCGTAATTTAATACTGCAGGACGTAATATCAACGTAATATTGTGGGGCGTAACAAATACCAACATTTGCTAAATTTGTTTCAGCGGTGTCTACACAGGACAACACTGTTGGTAGATCTGCTAATTTTGCAAGTTTGTTTCACTTCTTGATGTTAGAAATTATTGTGCCTTTGCTTGTTAGATTAGATGGCGATCCTTGGATAATAGACTCTAGTGCAACTAATCATATGGCACCGAAAAAAATCTCTATTAATCATTCTTAAACCTCTAAGCATTCCTTACTTGGTAATTCTTCCTAATGGTCATAGAGTCAAAGTGACATGTTCATGCTCTCTTCCTCTGTTTAATGGTCTGGTTTTACAAAATATTTTACTTTTGCACTTATTTAAATACAATTTGAATTTCTTATAGCAACTTCTGTTGTAATGCTTTTTCTTCTTCCTATGATTGTGCTTTACAGGGCCCTTCTCTGAATAGGCTACTGGTTCTTGGTAAAATCTCTAATGAACGGTACATATTCCAAAGTGACACTCTTTCATCATCCTACCTTCCTGCTAATTCAACTAGTGATGCTGGTTTTACTGTTTTTTTTTAATTCTGGTTGTGTTCCATCTATTTCTTCTTCCGTACACACTCTAAATACCATTGAAGGAAATAAAACTATTTCGAGTTATGTGCATCCCGTTTCTCCTACTTTTGACTTTGATATGTTTTGGCACCCTAGACTTGATCACATGCCTTTTCATAAAATAAAATCCCTTTCCTGCATTAAAGACAAATTGTCTAAGAAACAATCTTTTATTTGTGGTGTTTGTCCTATGGCTAGGCAACACAAACTTTCTTTCCCTGACAGCTTCGTTAAATCTACCAGCCTTTTTCAACTTGTCCATGTAGATTTGTAGGGACCTTATCATACTCAAACTTACAATGGATTTACATTTTTTTAAACCATAGTAGATGATTTTTCTAGGGCTACTTGGACTCACTTTCTTTCCACCAAATCAACAAATGCTTTTACTCTATCGAAGTCATTCATATTTCTTGTGCAGAACATATTGATAAGTGGAGATTTTGACTGTTTGCTAGCGCCTTTTAGCTTTTAGTTTAGTCTAAAAGCATTGAATTGTATTTCCGAAACTAATGAAATTGTGCAAAACTTCAGGAATGCTGGATGTTGGGGTCCGAGATGAAATCTGACTCAAAAAGGAGTAGTCCAAATACAAGACAATAAAGGGCGCATAAGCACACAATGTGCGGTCTATAGAAGAAATTGGGGACCGCAGAATTCCATCTGCGGCCGCAAACAAAAAAGGAAAATGTAGCATACATTTGCGCAAATTGCGGACCGCACATGAATTGTGCTGCCGCAAAGCTGCGCTAAGAGTCGAAGATTAGAGAGTATGCAAAAAGATCAAGTCCAAAGCCTCAATGATATGCGGACCGCAGAAGATTGCCTTGTGGCCGCAATTCTAATATTGCGGACCGCAAAAGAGCTGCCTTGCGGCCGCAGTTGAGATATGTGCGGCCGCAGAAGAATGCCTTGCGGCCATAGTGCAGAAATGTGCGGCTGCATAACTCCAATTCCTTCCAGATGAAGAAATCTGCGCACCGCACATGGAATTGTGCTGCCGCAGAACCTCTCGATGAGTATTTTTCTCCGAGATTTTCACCCTTGTATAAATAGACGAGTTTCAATCTACTGAACTTGCTCATGACCGTTGAGTCCTATGTAACCTAGAGCTCTGATACCAACTTGTCACGACCCTAAATCCTAATAGGCCGTGATGGCGCCTATCGTGGAACTAGACTAGCCAACCATCACATTACTACGCTTTTGTTCAATTATAAGAGTTCACAATTCAATAATAAGCATGCAACCATAGCATCAAATAATATAATTAAGTCTCAGCACTCCCATATTAGCCTAAACAAACCTCCCAAGAACTGGAGTCAATAGTCATGAGCATCTAAGAATAAATAAATCTAAACTCTGATAAAACTATAATATATGTCTCTGAATCAAATGCTAAAACTAAATAAGGAAGGGAAGTGGAGAAGTTGTGGACGCTAGACAGCTACCTCGAAATCCCGTGAAATGCTGCTATCGAACCTGCGTTAGCTACTGCTGCGAGCTAGTACCTGGATCTGTGCACAAAGTCACAGGGAGTCTTTATGAGTACGCCAACTCAGTAGTAATGAAAATAAATCACAGTCTGAGAATTATAAAACACACAGTACAGATAGACATTCCACAAAACCAGTAAAACATCAAGTCACCATGTGGTATTCATCAAATAATAAGTTCGAAATCAGTTTCCAGAAATCCCTTAAAAACAAGTGTAATATCAGTATATCTCAGTAAAATTCTCAGTAAAACCAGTTTGAAAATGAAGTAAATCATAGTTCGAAAACTTAGTAAAATCATCATAAATCTGCCCCTCGGGCCAAAATCATTTCTCATAACAGTTGCCCTCAGGCATTCCCTCAATCACTCAATATCCATCATCACTTAGTATCAATCATCACTCAGTATCAATCATCACTCAGTATCAGCCCCGCGGGCAATCATCATCACTCAATCGGTACCGGCGCTCACTGGGGGTGTGTACAGACTCCGGAGGTCTCCTACAGCCCAAGCACAATAATAACATAAGGCCTGAAAGCCTCCTCACCACTCTCCTGAGGCCTGAAAGCCTCCTCACCACTTCCCTGAGGCCTGAAAGCCTCCTCACCGCACTCCTGAGCCCTGAAAGCCTCCTCACCGCACTCCTGAGCCCTGAAAGCCTCCTCACCACTCAGTCAGACACTCTCAATTTGCCTTTAGGCCATAAACATACCGGGTTCTCGATCCAAAACATTATTTTATTTTTTTCTCCAATAAATAGTATCAAAATACTCTGAGTGTCAAAACAATTTATCAAGAAAAGACTGAGGGTAAAATCATAGCATATCAGTGATAAAATATAGTAAACACAACCCTCAAAGGGAAAACAGGACCACAGACGGCTTACAACCCAAATCATATCATAATAAAATAATACTAATTAAGCATAGGCTTAAAAGTCGGTTTAGCAACTCAATAGTCGCCTAAATACGGAAGATATTTCCAAAGTTCCAACATTTTCATTTCAAAACCCGTGAAAGGGTGCAGAGTCCGGGGTTTCATACCCTCACGACAGGATTTAAAGGCATTACTTACCTCAAAACTAGCCCGGAACTATTCCGCAACACGCTTGCCTCTCGAATCAACTTCCGAAGGCTCCAAATATATCAAGTAAAGATTATTATCATCAATTTATGCTTAAGGAACGAATTCCAATCGAAAGATATCAAATTTAGCTCAAAAATCCGAAATTGGTCAAAACCCGACCCCCGGGCCCGCGTCCCGAAACTCAGATATTTTTATACAAAGTTGTTACTCATCATCTCAGGAGTTCGTACATATAAAGAGCACCAAAATCGGAGTTCGTTCGACTCCTCAAATCGACCCCTACAGGTCTCATAATCTCAAGTCCTAAAACCCAAATTTTCTACTGATTTTTCATGAATTTACACTGGTTTTATGTTCTATAATCATCCATAATTGAGTTTTAATGATCAAAACACTTACCTCTATGAAGAACACTGATTTCCCTCTTCAAACCTCGTCCAAAAAGCTCTTTTCCGTACAACAATGGTGTTAAAATATGTTAGGGTCGCGAAAGGTTTAATTTATATATTTTGCCCAGGTTTTCCGCACCTGCGACTCACTTACCCGCACCTGCGAGACCGCACCTCGGTCCTTTAACCGCACATGCAACCCTTCCGCACCTGCGACCCACTTCCCGCTCCTGCGGGCCCGCACATGCAATCAAACTTCTGCAGGTGCGGTTACACCAGCACCAGCAACTATATTGCTGCAAATTCGACTCCGGACTTCCCGTTAACCATCCGAAATCAATCCCGAGCCCCTCGGGACCCCAACCAACTATACCAACACACCACATATGATCATTCAAGCTTAGTTGCACTCTCAAAACGCTAACATTAACATCAAAATACCAAAATCGCATCGGATTCAAGCCTAAGAACTTTCAAATTTCTAAAATCCACCAACGATGCCGAAACTATCCAAAACAACCCCGATTGAACTGAAATTTTGCAGACATATCCAAAATGACATTACGAACCTGCTCCAACTGTCAAAATTCCGTTCCGACCCCGATAGCCTATTTTCCACTGCCGACCGGAAATCGCCAAAAACTAACTTTCGCCAATTCAAGCCTACTTCTACAGTGGACATCACAAAATTATTCTGAACACACTCCTAAGTCCCAAATCACCTAATGAAGCTATCTGAGCCATAAACTTCGCATTCCAAGGTCGTTTACAAATAAGTCAACTCTTAGTTGACTTTTCCCATTTTAAGGCTATTTTTAAGGCTAATTGACTGAACTCTTACCACAACCATTCGATTTCCAGCCTATTAACTCTAATACATCAAATACAATATAACCAATTTATAACAAGGCAATGACAACAATTATAATGCCGGTTTTATATAACGACAGACCGAGTCGTTACAGTCCTGTTCCTGTGTTCTGTGATAATCACTCTGCCATTCACATTTCTCACAATCCTATTTTTGATGAACGTACAAATATATCGAGATAGATGAACATAAATTATTCTTCGTATGGAACCGACTTTGTTCAGTAAAAACTTTCCCTTTTCTCTCTCTCTTCGAAGTTAGGTTTTTTTCATCAATTTGATCTCAAATTGCTTTGATTCCTTGAATGTAACAAACTCATAAGGAGAGGACGCAATTGGGATATCACAGGTTATGATGAAACCTTCTTTTGGACACAATTCTTAAACCCAACAATATAACTTAAAATTATTTCTGTATAGTAAAAGGATTATTTAATCGAGGTGGAATAACATTAGGCTTGCGAAGTAAATTGTGTTTCAAGTTCCACACCTAAGAGAATACAATTTGGTTCATTCTAAAGGATTATGTATATGTTGATTCCTTCTTGAAAAGTGAATCGAAGTAGTCGGCTTGCCACATTTACGAATCTTTGAAGAACTATCTAAAGACTACAAGTTAGAGTTAATATTTAGGAACCCATGTCTATGAGTCATACTGCTTTAGTTTAGCATTTTGACCAAAAAATTCTTTGGCTCAAGTTAAATTTAGTAAGAATGAATATTCTTGTGAAATTGTTAAATAATACACTTTAGAAGCCTTCTATTCAGAACTAAATCTCCGCGGCACAGATTTTTTCACTTATTGTGTCTACTAAACTAAGCCTGCTTCTACCTTATGCCTGAAACTATTTATATCAACTAACAAATTCTCTAAAACATGAAGTCGAGTTCTGCAATTTGATAAAGAGAAATTAGTTCTGATCATCCACGTCGATATATATATATGCACATCTTCACTATAGGTTCTACTTGTATTTTTAATGAATCTCTGTTCATTGTGTTTGATGAAATAATGTGTTTTGCAACTCAACATTGGCCTAATCACTCTGTCATATATTGTGCCCAATTCAAAATTTTCATTACCTGATCTGATGCCACCATATTATTCATCCTTCAACATTGTAGCAATTGTGTATTCCACCGTAGGTTAGGCATCATGCAGATGTTATGCATATATTAAAAAGCGTTGTTTTTGGTGCATGGGAGATTTGAAAAGCCATTATTGTCTCCTTTTAATTAATGCCTTTGTTCAAAATAGTAATTATTATCAAGGAAGGAAATAATCATTTTCAAAACAATGATACTATGATAATAAGTGGTTGAGGAAGGAAAGGAGCATTTTTTTTCAAATATCAGATTAATGTACTCGAAGAGACATAAGTAGTATTAAAGAACGATTCTTAAGGGTGCCTATTGGATTTTGATAACCGAAAACCTTTTTCATCTTTTTTTAAGAAGGAAAAATACCAAATTAGGAAGAAAAAAAAAAGATAAATACAAAAGCTGCTCTTAGGAGGGTGCCAAGTCATCTTTTCTAGTCCCTCAATTATATATATATATATATATATAGATTAGCGAACAACATAACATAAAATACTACTACTCAATATTTAAGTTTAAAGATTGATTTAAATTTGTGTGCCGATTCTGAGCCTTCTTTAAAGGACATTCAGGTAATACTAATCTAACAGATGTTACTCTTAGAATAACTATGCAATTAAAATTTTACTATTTTTTGTACGAATTATGTGATGTTTGACTTGAAATATCCGTGCAACGCTAGTCTATATTTATATCTATCTATCTATATCTATATCTATCTATATCTATATCTATATTTATTATAAAAGCATAAATATTTTACGCTAAATATTGAGCAACTAAAATAACCTTGAAATATTGATCGACTTTTATGTCCTTCAAAACATAATTCTATGTTGGATAAAATTGTACATTAAAAAAATGTTAATTTGCACCGAATTCTAATCATAATCAAATTTAATCGGACTTAGAAATAAAGTTTAGTGCGATTTGGGGTTGAGATAAAGTTTAAGAATCATAAAAGAAGACTACTTCTATTAAAATTAATTATTTAATTTTTATAGACTAATTGTAGGTCTTGTTGAAGAGAAAAATATGAGATATCGGCTCTTTCTGTCATTCTCTCAAAGTCACAGCTCTTTTTGTTGGTAAGATTTTGTAAATATTGTACGGAAAAGGGTCAAATATATCCATTTATTTTCAAATATTGTCTAAGAATACTCCTCGTTATACTATTGGGTTATCTATACCCCTAACGTTATACTTTGAGTTCAAATATATCCCTCATTTTTAACTTTGGGTTCAAATATACCCCTCATTTTAACGGAGGGACACACATGTCAGCGTCCTGTTGGCCAATTCAAAATATCTCCTAATTAATTAAAAAGACCCATTATCTATATCCGAAAAATAATTTTCTAAAGAATTTTTTTTTATAAAAACTGGAATTTTTTTTTTGTGAAAACTGGATTTTTTTTTTCGTTTTTTCAGTTTTTAGTAAAAATAAATTCAGTTTTTTTCAGTTTTTATAAAAAGAAATTGCTTTAGAAAATTGTTTTTCAATTTTGTTTTTAGTTTTTACAAAAATAATTACTTTAGAAATTATTTTTCAGTTTTTTTAAAAGCAATAGTTTTCTAAAAACTGGAAAAAAAAGTATTTTGATTTTTTCAGTTTTTAGTAAAAAACATTTAGTGTTTTTTAAGTTTTTACAAAAATATTGCTTTAGAAAAAAAATCAGTTTTTTAGTAAAAAGTGGAAAAAAAATATTTCTGTTTTTTTCAGTTTTTATAAAAAAAAATTGCTTTCGAAAATTATTTTTCGGATATAGATAATGGGTCTTTTTAATTAATTAGGAGATATTTTGAATTGGCCAACATGACGCTGACACGTGTCCCTCCGTTAAAATGGGGGGTATATTTGAACCCTTAAAATGAGGGGTATATTTGAACCCAAAGTATAACGTTAAGGGTATAGATAACCCAATAATATAACAATAGATATTTTTAGACAATATTTAAAAGTAAAAGGTATATTTGCCCCTTTTCCGAATATTCTATCTATTATGATGGCAGGCAAGGAAACATTAATTACAGGCGATAGAAATATTACATGAAGTAAGAAACACACATTTATCTCTACCATTATAATTATTTGTGTGACTTTGTTTTCCTTTACTTCCATTCAAGTTTATGGAGGATTTTGTACTTCTGATGTAATGTTTTTATTTATGTATGATTTAATCACAATTATTATCCGATAGACAAAGGCTCAAAGATGTGAGTTGATGCTCTTATCAGGGGAGTTAATACACGTTGTACTCTTTTTCCCTTACAAGGTTTTGTCCCACTGGGTTTTCCTTGCAAGGTTTTTAACGAGGCAACCAAAAGGTGTATTGTTAGATATGTGTACTCTTTTTCCTTTTTCTAGAATTTTGTCCCATTGAGTTTTATTTTAGTTAAGGTTTTAACGAGACACATTATCTATTTAATAGATATTCAAGGAGAGTGTTATAAATAGTATTTTATTTATGATGAATGTCTATATTCTAGAAAGATTATAGGGTTTGTTACTTGGTGGCTACGTCACTTTTCCCTTATAAATAGAGGGGTTTTATTCCATTATGATGATCCCAAAATTTAATAAGAATTCCCCCTCTCTCCCTTTCTCTGCAATATTGTGTTGCTTCTTTTATTGTTTTGTAACAGATATAAATGTTTCACGCTAAATATTGAACGACTAAAATATCCCTGAAATATTGATACTTTTATACCCTTTTAGTCTTTTTTTTTTACTATAGTTCTATTGCTTTTTTGGTAATTTAAAAAATGTCATAGTTACTTTCTGCAATAACAATGATTCGTAATATGAAGTCCAAATTTATTTTCGTTCGAGACATAAACTCAAGTTAATTAGATTTTTATACGTAATTATATTCTGTTATCTAACCATTATTATTTTTCAAATCAATTTCTCGCAAAACAAACAGTAAGAAATTAATATAATGTGATATTCATCTGCATATTATTTTTGTAGAATAAAAAAAATAGTATTCTCTTAACGAAGATTGTTTTTTTTCTCTCTTGGTTTGTTTTAAAAAAAAGTGGCGATATTCTCTTAATTGAAAAAGTTTCGAGAGCGAATGATCAAAGCTAACATGAGATTGTACCGTGTGAATTTTTCTTGATTTTTTTAATACTATCTTTTTAAATTTCAAAATATATAATATGATATTCTTTTGTATGTTTTTTTTCTTTATTTGTTTGTTAAAAAAACTAAACGAAGAAGAAGATATTGTGTAAGAAATTCTAGAAAAAGAGGTCATGATGTATATTTTTTCTGTTTATTTATTTGAATTATCCATAAACTTTATTTGTGCTTGTCTTCTTTATTTTACATTAGTGATTATGGCTTAAAAAAATCTAACCTCCTTAATGATTTTGAGCTAAAACTCACATAGATTTGTATCTCATAAGCAAATTAATTATTCTGTTATTTTATTCACGATATTTTATTTATACTTTATAGGATAATGTTTTATGAAATTTCTTAATTTTAAGTATGTGCTTTTGAACCACTTTCAAAGTTCTAAATTATATTTTAGATTCGTATGAAAAGATTAATATCACAGTCTACATATAAAACTTAGTTTGATTCACTTTTAAAGTATTAATTTTCTCGCTAGAGATAAAAGTAGTACCAAGAAAGGATGAAAAATAAAGAGCCAAATTGTTGAAGACATTCCTAAATTCTTGATATTTCATATGTGGATAATATCTGTCCAACTCAAATAGGTACTGTTTCTGAATACCTGAACTAAAGTATATGTTGCATCAAATATATTAATATTGTTGCATTTTACAAATGTCCTTACAAATTTAATCACATAACTTTAATTGTGTCAAAACTTTATTGACGAATTGGTTTGATTTATATGTATATTTTTTTTCTTTATGCTACGAAATTGGTTATGCATTTCATACTATTCCACACATATCTACATGCAATTGTATTATTATTATTATTATTATTATTATTATTATTATTATTAGTAGTAGTAGTAGTAGTAATAGTAGTAGTAGTAGTTCGTTGTTGTTGTTATTATTAGTCTTATTATTATTATTATTATTATTATTATTATTATTATACAAAATACAAATATTCAAGGCGAGATGTTGATTATTGACTAAATATCTAAGTGCAATTATTAACGTGCAACGCACGTTCATAGAGACTAGTACTATATTAACAGCACGAATGCCCCTAGCGAAATGTCGTTCGCCTTTTTTACCCTTCAAAAATAGAGTTCACACTAGATAAAATAGTCATTTAACTATTGTATTGGTAAAAAAATATAGTTTTACACGTGTACAGATTTTAGATGACTCAGCTAGCCAGGTGGACCAATCAAAATATCACACGCGGATGCGAGATAAAGAGGTACGGGCAATGCAAGGAATTAGCCACGGAAAAGATCACTAAAGAAAAAAGGCATGGTCACAGCGAATCCGGACACAATAACAGGCCGATTCAAAGATCAGCAATCAATGCCTCGTACGTTACACAAATTCCTAAAATAACAGTTACTAGTCATTTTTATAACGCCTCATAAATGTCATAAGTAAGCATTAAATAGGCTTCATGACAGTAATATAAACGTTGTACTAGGAAAACACTCCTATAAAAGGAATGTCAATGTAACAAACAGGGGATCGGATTTCGAGCAATATAAGTTACTGTTTCTTTTTTATTCTCTACGATTGCTTTTTATTCTTTGTTTGATTGATCTGATTATCAGTAACCCGAGTTTTTCCTGAAATTAAGCTTTAGTCAAAAAGGTTCATTTTTTGGTTAAACAAATTAGTTCCGTTACCGGGAATCGAACCCGGGTCTCCTGGGTGAAAGCCAGATATCCTACTACTAATATGAAGAACAGGCAGTAACCACCAAAGCCACCTTCCCCAAAACGAACTGTTAATGTGATACACGGAGGAGAAGAAGTAAACGGGATAATCTGTCATTTAACTTCAAAAATCACAAACACCAACGGAAAGCGGATTCGAAAAGAAATTAATGAAGAGCAAATATGTTTTAACGACCCAGACTTTGGAGGATTAACACTTCCACACAATGACGCATTGGTAATATCTTTACTAATTCTTGATACTAATGTTAAAAGAGTGTTGATTGATCCAGGTAGTTCAGTCAACATTATTTTGATAAATGTTGTAGAGGAAATGCTAGTAGAAAATGCATTGATTCCAAAGGCTCAAGCCATATCTGGGTTTGACAACTCAACAGTGATAACTAAAGGTGAGATTGAACTCAACACTTACGCTGAAGGAGTTATCAGAAATACGAAATTTCAGGTCATTGATACGGAGATGGCTTATAACGTCATTCTGGGAAGACCATGGATTCATGATATGAAAGCAATACCATCTACTTTACATCAAGTAATAAAATTCCCTTCCAAATGGGGGATAAGAAAGATCAGGGGCGACCAATAAGCCTCAAGAAATATTAACTCAATATCTCTTAGAAGTAAAAGAGATGTAGAAAAAACGGCGAATCAACAAACAGGTACGGCACAAACTTCTAGTCAGTTACGAATCAAAGAAATAGATATTCTAATAGATACGGAAGAAGATCCTGCGAGCATCAAAGATAAAGCAGAACATACGAACGTAGACTCCAGGCCAGATTTCATTCATG
>ML263724.1:0-49314 GCA_005239495.1 Nicotiana undulata
CTCATTCTTCTATTCTCTCACATATGGTGAGGACGCGCACATCCGATGTTCCAGACCCGGGAGGGGCCGCTACCCCCACCGTTAGAGGTCGTGGCAGAGGCCGGGGGAGGGCACTTTCCCGAGTTAGGGGACGAGGGCGTCCCGGAGCTGTTACAGTTGCACCACCACCAGAGGATCCTATCATAGAGGAGCAGGACGAGGTACCTCCAGCAGATCCTGCTCCAGTGGACTTCATGACGGCGTCAGGCTTCTGGGAGGTCATGGGCCGTACGATGAGATTTATGGACACTATGTCCCAGGCTGGTTTATTTCCAGCAGATCCTGCCACTTCTCAGGCGAGAGGGGGAGTCCAGACCCCTACTTCCCAGGCTGCAGGTCAGACAGCAGCATTACATCATACCCCGGGTACACTGACCGTGGGTGGGGTCTAGCCAGTAGCAGTAGCACAAGAGCTAAGACCAGCTGCGGACGGCGATCCGCAGAAGTTATTGGATAGATGGACTCAATTGCACCCTCCAGTTTTCGGGGTGAGCTAGGCGAGGATGCTCAGGACGTCATTGACAGGTGCAGGGACAGACTGCATAACATGAGGATATTAGAGTCCTATGGAGTGGATTTCACTACCTTTCAGCTTGAGGGCAGGGCCCGCAGATGGTGGCACTCTTACATCCTTGGTAGACCAGCAGGTTCCCCTCCTATATTGTGGGAGCAGTTCACTCAGTTATTCCTGGACCGATATATTCCACCCTTCGAGAGGGAAGAGCTGCGGTATCAGTTTGAGCAGCTGGAGCAGGGACAGATGTTAGTGACACACTACGGGACCAGGCTTTCTGAGTTGTCTCGTCATGCCCTTATGATCCTTCCTACTGACGCTGAGAGGGTGCGGAGATTTGTAGCTGGGTTGCACTCAGGTATGGCCAACATGGTTTGAGAGGTGGAGATGAGGACACCCTATCAGCTTGTGGTCGAGATAGCTCGTCGGATTGAGGGTTATCGATTGAGGGGCAGAGAGCAGGGCCAGCAGGACAAGAGAGCTAGATTTTTGGGAGATTTCAGAGGTGCCCCAGTCAGAGGTAGGGGTCAGTTCGGCAGGGGCCAGCCTAGCAGGCCTCCATATTCAGCTCCTCCACCACCTCTCCGTGGTGCTCTAGTGAGGTCTTATTTCAGCGCCACGCCGGAGAGTTCTTACCACCCACCAGCCATTCAGGGTTCCTCCAGCGGGTATTCCGGTCATCAGGGGTCTTCTAGTCCTTACTTCAGTGCCATGCCAGAGGGTTCTCACCATCCCCCAGCTATCCAGGGTTCTTCTTCAGGGCAGCTGGCCATGCCACCGGTGAGATATTATGAGTGTGGGGATTCATGCCATATGAGGAGGACTTGTCCCAAGCTTCGGGGCAAGGCTGTTCAGCAGAGTTACCAGTTTACATACTCAGCACCGGCGCCCCGTCCACCCCGAGGTGGAGGGCAGACTGGTAGAGGTCTCCCCAGAGGTGGAGGCCAGGCAGGAGGTGCTATGCCAACTCCTATTCATTCCAGCGGAGGTCAGTCTTCCGGTGCACCAGCCAGATTCTATGCTATTCCAGCCTGAGTAGATGCAGTGGCCTCAGACGCCGTGATCACAGGTACTATTTCACTATGTGGTAGAGAGGCATCAGTGCTATTTGATCTAGGATCCACTTATTCATATGTGTCAGCCTTATTTTCTTGTTTCTTGGATGTTCTTCGTGGGTCCTTGGGTTCCCCTATATATGTGTCGACTCCTGTGGGCGATTCTATGGTGGTAGACCGGATCTATCGGTCTTTTGTGATCACCTTCTGTGGGTTCGAGACCAGAGCGGACCTTTTATGGCTTGACATGGTCGATTTTGAGGTTATTCTAGGCATGGATTTTCTATCGCATTATCATGTCGTGCTAGATTGCCATGCCAAGACAGTAACTTTAGCCATGCCCGAGTCGCCTAGGCTGGAGTGGAGAGGTTACTCAGTTAGTGCAGCCAGCCGGGTTATTTCATTCCTGAAGGCTCGACACATGGTCGATAAGGGTTATCTGGCCTACCTTGCTTATGTGCAGGACACCACCGCCGAGTCTCCGACGATTGATTCAGTGCCAGTTGTTTGAGAGTTTGCTAATGTATTTCCTTCCGACCTTCCGGGCATGCCTCTGGATCGTGATATTGATTTCTGTATTGATGTAGCTCCAAGAACTCAACCTATTTCTATTCCCCCGTACCGTATGGCTCCGAATGAGTAGAAGGAGAAGCTTGATGAGTTGTTAGATAAGGGGTTTATAATACCGAGTGTATCGTTGTGGGGCGCTCCAGTCCTATTTGTGCAGAAGAAGGATGGGTCTATGCAGATGTGTATTGATTAGCGCCAGTTGAACAAGGTCACCATCAAGAACAAGTATCCTCTGCCGCGCATCGATGATTTGTTTGACCACTTTCAGGGTGCTAGGGTGTTTTCTAAGGTTGATTTGAGATCGGGGTACCACCAGTTGAAGATTTGGGCCTCGGATGCTCCGAAGACTGCTTTCCGTACGAGATATGGCCACTATGAGTTCCTGGTGATGTGCTTTGGCTTGACTAATGCCCCAACAACATTTATAGACTTAATGAATAGGGTGTTCAGGCCATATATTTATTCCTTTGTCATTGTCTTCATTGATGACATCTTGATTTACTCACATAGCCTGGGTGAGCAAGAGCAACATTTGAGAGTTGTGCTCCAGACCTTGCGGGAACAGAAGCTATATGCTAAGTTCTCCAAGCGTGAGTTCTAGTTGGATTCCGTGGCATTCTTGGGGCATGTGGTATTCGGAGAGGGTATCAAGGTTGATCCTCAGAAGATTGAGGCAGTTCAGAGTTGGTCGCGTCCTACTTCAGCTACAGAGATCAGGAGCTTTTTGGGCCTAGCAGGTTATTACCGCCGCTTTGTGGAGGGGTTTTCTTCTATTGCAGCCCCATTGTCTAGATTGACTCAGAAGAATGCCCCGTTCTGATGGTATGAAGAGTGTGAGGCGAGCTTTCAGAAGCTCAAGGCAGCCTTGACTTCGGCCCCAGTTCTGACATTGCCTTCTGGTTCTGGGATGTATACTGTGTATTGCGACGCTTCACGCGGTTGTTTGGGATGTGTGTTGATGCAGGAAGGAATAGTTATTGCTTATGCTTCGTGCCAGCTGAAGATTCATGAGAAGAATTACCATGTACACGATTTAGAGTTGGCAGCGATTGTTCATGCTCTTAAGATTTGGAGGCAATACTTATATGGTGTGTCCTGTGAGGTTTATACAGACCATCGCAGCTTGCAGCACTTATTCAAGCAGATGGATCTAAATTTGAGGCAGCACAGATGGCTTGAGTTGTTGAAGGATTATGATATAACCATTCTTTATCATCCGGGCAAAGCAAATGTAGTAGACGCCTTAAGCAGGAAGGCAAAGAGTATGGGTAGCTTGGCCTACATTGCAGCAGAGGAGAGACCTCTAGCCTTGGACATTCAGTCCTTGGCTAACCGCCTGGTGAGGTTAGACCTTTCAGAGCCTCGTCGAGTTTTAGCACATGTGGTTGCTCAGTCTTCGTTATTGGGAGAGATTAAGGCTCGGCAGTTTGATGATCCGTACTTGGCAGAGCTACGGGACACAGTAGTTCAGGGTGGCACCAAGGAGGTTACTATTGGAGAGGATGGTGTTCTGAGACTTAGGGCCGTTTATGTGTACCTAATGTTGAGGGCCTAAGGGAGAGGATTCTAGAGGAGGCACACAGTTCTCGGTATTCGGTTCATCCTGGTGCTACGAAGATGTATCGTGATTTGACGCAGCATTTCTGGTGGAGGTGGATGAAGAGGGACATTTTGGAGTATGTGGCTAGGTGTCTTAATTGCCAACAGGTTAAGTATGAGCACCATAGGCCAGGAGGCCTACTTCAGCAGATGCCCATTCCTGAGTGGAAGTGGGAGCGCATCACTATGGACTTCGTGGTTGGGTTACCCCGGACCTTGCGGAAGGTGGACGTGGTTTGGGTCATTGTGGATAGATTTACCAATCGGCGCATTTCGTTTCGGTGGCTACTACATATACTTCTAAGAGGTTAGCACATATCGACATTCGGGAGATAGTCCGGTTGCACGGTGTGCCGGTGTCCATTATATCAGATCGAGGTCCTCAGTTCACCTCGCATTTCTGGAGAGCATTGCCTAGTGAGATGGGTACCCAGATAGATCTCAGCACAATATTTCACCCTCAGACTGATGGTCAGTCAGAGCGCACAGATATTAGAGGACATGCTCAGGGCATGTGTGATTGACTTCGGGGGTTAGTGGGACCAGTTCTTGCCTTTGGCCGAGTTTGCTTACAATAACAGTTATCAGTCTAGCATCGAGATGGCTCCATTTGAGGCCTTGTATGGTCATCAATGTCGTTCTCCTATCGGGTGGTTTGAGCCTGGCGAGGCTAAGTTATATGGCACCGACCTAGTGAGGGATGCTTTGGAGAGGGTGAAGTTGATTCAGGAGAGGCTCCGCACAGCACAGTCCAGATAGAAGAGCTACGCGGATCAGAGGGCGCGTGATGTATCATACATGGAGGGAGATAAGGTTCTGTTGAAGTTTTTGCCGATGAAGGGTATTATGAGATTCGGGAAGAAGGGCAAGATGAGCCCGAGGTTTATAGGTCCCTTCGAGGTGTTGGGGCGAGTTGGGGAGGTTGCTTATGAGCTAGATTTACCTCCCAGTTTATCCGGAGTGCATCCGGTCTTTCATGTATCCATGCTCCTGAGGTACCACGTTGACTTCTCTCACGTGGTTGATTTAAGCACTATCCAGTTGGATGAGATGTTGGGCTACGAGGAGGAGCCAGTTGCTATTATTGATAGACAGGATCGCCAGTTGAGGTCCAAGAGAGTTTCTGCGGTGAAGGTCCAGTGGGGGGGGCCAGCCAGTCGAGGAGGCGACTTGGGAGTTCGAGTCCGATATGCGGAGTCAATATCCCCATCTTTTCCCCAATTCAGGTATCTTTCTATGTCCGTTCGAGGACGAACGTTTGTTTAGAGGTGGAGATTGTAATGACCCAAAAAGGGTCATCCCGCGTATTTCTAGCTAAACCTGTGTTCTGAGGTCAAGAGAACCTCCTCCTACCTCACCTCGCTTTGCGTGTGCAGCCCGGGCGTGTAGCCGGGAAGCCGTTATGAGAAAAACTAATGAAATGAGGTTTTTATACTTAAAAATCTAGAAGAGTTGACTTTGGTCAACATTTTTGGTAAACAGACCCGGATCTATGATTTGACAGTCCCAGAAGGTCCGTAGGAAAATATGGGACTTGGGCGTATGCCCAGAATCGAATTCCGAGGTCCCAAGTTCGAGAAATGATTTTTTGAAGAAAATTGTTTTCTGAAAAATATAAAGGTTTTTGAAAAATGAAATTCTATGTGAAACCTGTGGTATCGGGCTCGTATTATGGTTCCGGAGCCCGGTACAGGTCCTATATATTATATTTGCTATGTCTGTGAAATTTGGTAAGGAACGGAATCCATTTGACGTGATTCGGACCTAAATTGCAAAAGTGAGGTTTAAAGAAAGTTGTGAGAAATTTTATCGATTTTGAGGCCTAATTCGATGTTTCCTATGTTATTTTGGTGATTTTATTATACGAATAAGTCCGTAGGATATTTTCGAGGTTGTGTGCACTATTGGTTTGGGCTTCCGAGGGCTCGGGTAAGTTTCGAGTAGGTCTCGGGGTGTGCTAGGCAAAATCACAGCTGTTGTAGGTTCAGAGAATTTCAAATCTCTGAACCTGCTGGTGCGGTCCGCAGTCCCTTTTTCGCGTCCCGCGGTGGGAGTCCTCGCGGCCGCGGTCGCCTTGCGCATTTATTTTCGCAATGCTTCGGCTGTACGCTCCGGCATACTATGTGTTGTGTATTTGACTGAGAGTCTTGTTGTTATTATATAAACTGTTTCATGTAAAAAGGGACAGTAGTTCATTATATACTATCGTGATTTGGCAGGTAGAAGTGAGTTGTAAATTTACATTTGATATTTCATGTCTTTGTGATTTCTAGGACTGCTATCCCTGCTTAGTCTTATTTAGCCCTGTTATTTACTCATGGCCCTAGTAAGTATCACATCTACTTCTCGTCACTACTTCTTCGAGATTAGACGGGATACTCACTGGGTACATATTTGTTTATATGTACTCATGATGTGCTTCTGTACTTAATTGTACAGGTTCTGAGGCAGGTGTATCTGGTTATCAGACCGGAGCGCGATCTTATGAGCATACCCTGTACCCGACTCCACGGTGAGCTGCTCCCCCTTGGCGATCCTCAGAAGCACTTTGGAGTTGTCTTTTGCTATTGTTGTCCATTTACTTCAGACAGTAGCTCAGTTATTCTATCTTATTTTGTATATTCCACTAGTTCGCCCGTAGACTTGTGACACTAGGTCTTGGCACACGTAGTAGATATTATATTTTGGCACTGTACATATATATATATATATATATATATATTTATATATATATTAGTTACGGCCCNGATGGCTAAGTTACATGTTTTCACCTTACAATTTAACCTTAAAATTTGGCACATTTTGGAACAATTTATCAAAATAGGTAATCTCGTTAGTAACACAAGTGTTGGCTTGCCTGACCCCGGCGTTGGGTTCCATCACGACCTGAGTTCGGATTTGGGTCATGACATTACTGCCGCAATTTATCCCTTGACAGTGGACTTCCCCACCTGGCACAAAGTCATAGGTCACAATGCCTGATAATTCACAATGTTAAACTTCACAACTCATATAAATCAACCCCCTTACTTTCAACTATTCCCTTGTTATGCAATACTGAAGTAGTTATAAATCCTTCTGGGATATGGTCTAGTCCAACATTTACCGTTTGAGCTAGAACCTCCGCGTCTAGATCCATTTGAGACTGTACAATAGGTGCTGATGTTCGAGCTTTAGTCGGAGCTCTGCTTCAATCTCTTCCCCTAATCGTAGTTGTCATTGGGGCTTCATCTCTTGTCCGGTTTTAAACGCTTTGAGTGTTGTCGAGATTTGTGAGAGGACAAGAATAGACGATTTCAATCATCAATGATAGAATAAATTCGCACGATAGAGTAGAATAGAAGTGAAATTGTTCCTAACTTCATAGCCTCTGAGAGATAAGTACAGACGTCTCCGTACCGATCCTTTAGACTCTATTAAGCTTGTTCGTGAATTCTGAGACCTAAGCAACCTAGTGCTCTGATACCAACTTCACACGACCCAAATTCCCAACCTTAGGGATCGTGATGGAGCCTAACACCACACATGCTAGGCAAGCCAACATTAGAGTTCGACTAGCTATTTTCCTTTGATTATCCATTAAACATAATAAAATAATTTAAAGCAAACTTAATCTAATGGTTTCCAGTTAATAATTCCAACTGTAAAATAATAAACAAATGACTAAATATATAAATCGAGCGACGAACTAATCATATAAATAACTCTAAGACTACCCCAGGGTCTGGTGTCACAATTCACGAACTACTATAGAATACTACAAATAATGGGCTGAAAAAAATAATGTATTTGTTCTGAATATAATAAAACAGTTTTATAAAAATAGGAGAAGACTCTCGAGCTCTGCGAACGCCGGCAGATATACCTCGTGTCTCCGAATAAATGAATAGCCGCTCTAAATATCTCTATTGTTGGTCGATACCTAGATCTGCACATAAGAGTGTAAAGTGTAGTATCGGTACAACAGACCCCATGTACTGAGTAAGTGTCGAGCCTAACCTCGACAAAGTAGTGACGAGGCTACGGTGGGGCATTAACAACATATAACCTGTGACAATAATATATACAATAATTCAATAAAACAATTCTACACGAACAAGAAAAAAATATAACTGAGACAATAAATATAAAGTAAGAAGAAAATCTTACACAAATAAATAAATAAATACTGCAACAACAATAAAATAACTCAGCCGCCTTTTCTAGGCTCAGCTATAACCAACTCTCAAATAATTTCCCAGTTTTCAAACTCTAACTTTAAATAAAAATAGTGCCAAAATATGAAAAATAGTAATATAAAATGGTAGTTTTCAAATCTTGGTTTTTCTTTGAAAATATAATTGTCCTCCCTTATTGCTCTTTGTTGTGGCGTGCAATCCGATCTCACCAGACATATCATATCAATTTATTCACCCGTATCACGATCAATTTATTCACCCGTATCACAATCAATTATCCACCCTTATCACAGCCCCCTTGTCACAGTCCTCTTATCACCGCCTTTCAATTAAAAGCATTTCACAATATTTATGTTTCGACAAATTGTAAACAGAACAAGTTTCACTTTAAAATAATAGTAAAAGCAGAGTATGAAATAATGACAATAAAACAATGAGTGTTCAGCCTTTATTTTATAAACAGTAAAACATGCATATTCTCCCTAATCATTGTCTTGTTGCGGCGTGCAACTCGATCCCACCTATTCACAATATCACAATCAATTATCCACCCTTATCATAACCCCTTATCATAGCCCCCTTATCACAGCCCCCTTATCACACCAATTTTGTTTATTCATCAAAAACCTTAACAGTTCAGGCCAAGCCTTTCACAACACTTTTATTTCAACCAATTTCAAACAGAAAACAGTATAGCTCGTAACCTTCAACCAATATCATTTCATAAAAAACCAACCATAATATATGTAAACACCGTAACGCTGTCAACCCAGCTCAGTCTTTATGTACCATGATAAAATCAAGAGAACATCTAACACTTTTAATACACTTGCCTCAACAGTTGGCGACAATCAATTGAAACTAAACAACCACGTAAACCTCAACAATCATAAAACAGTTAAACTGCATTCCTCATCAATTCTTCAATATTATCAAAATGAAACCAACAGGAACATATATATATATATATATAATTCATAAAAACAATGCCAAACCGCTCAACCGTTTTGTACCACAAGAAATCCAGCTAAAACAACCAATACTCTTTCCAAAATAACCACAACAATATCTAACATTAAAATAACAAGACCAAGTAGTCATAGAAACAATAATGGACATAGAACAATTAAGACAAGAATCAATTAAGTTGGGAACGGGAAAGGGATCATGCTTAACAGTCAAATTGGGTGGTTCATAGATACTCGTTACTTCACCTATACACCACGCCCATGCATTTCACATAGCAAACAAGTAGGGATTCCTATTCCCTCAAGTCAAAGTTAGACCAAACACTTACCTCAATTTCGCAGGCCACCCACTGCTCAATTACAACTTTTCCTTTAGAATCTTGCTCTAATTTGCCCGAATCTAATCATAATTAACTCAATATCATTAATTAAGGATAAGTGAACTAACTTTATTGAAAATTACAATTTTTCCTAAGTTTTCTAAAAAAAGTGAAAACCCGACCCCGAGCTTGCTTGGTCTAAACTCGGGGTTCGGATCAAATTACGTTTACCCATTCACCCACGAACCCAAATATACAATTATTTTCGAAATCCAACCTCAATTAGATGTAAAGATTCAGTTTTTACAAAATTTCCTAATTCTACCCAAACCCTCAATTTTTACCATGAAAATTCTTAGTTTTTGATTTAAAATTGATGAAAAATAATGGGTAATTGAAAGAGTAAAGTTTAGAATTGATTACCTATGACTTGGGGATGATATTTCGTGAAGAAATTCGTTCCTAGGGCTGTGGGGTTCGAAAATTTGAAGAAGAAGAAGTATGCCCGTTTAATATTTTTTTACCAGTTATTCTGCCTCGTTTCTCATGTCAAATGATCTTGAAACTCGATTTTTATGTGTCCAATGGATTCCTTGTAAAATTCAAGTCAAGTTAGGCTTTTGAATCACTCAATTTGACCTTATAATGAAGGAGATATGTAAGTTTTAATATTTGCAAATAGTGCAGATTTTTAATACGCCGTCAGGGGCAATTTCGTAATTAACCTGAAAAATCTGGCAACCTTAGTAAAATGACCATAAATCCTCATACGATGTCCAAATTCGATGATTCTTTTTGCTACAGGTCCGTAATTACGATACGAATCTAATTCTTCATTCAAAACAGAAATCGGAGCTCATTTATCCAATATGATATCAGTTATGCTTGATGAAACGACGTCGAAACATAAGAAAGAACGAGCACAACACAACCCAAATATTTTTGAAACTCACCCGGGCCCTCGGGACTCTAAAACAAACCTGCAAGCAAGTCTAAAAGCATCATACGGACTTGCTCGTGCGATCAAATCATAAAACTAACATGCAAAACTATGAATTTAACCTCAAAACTCATCATTTTTCTTAAGAACACTTAACTTTCACTATTTCTCAACCGAACGTCCGAATCACGCCAAATAAACTCTGATTCTCACCGAATTTCACAGATAGTATGCAAATACTATAACAAATCAGTACCGGATTCCGAAACCAAAATACGGGCCAGATACCAAAGGTTTCAAACATTAATTCTTTTCTTTATTTCATTAATATTTCAGCAAAACAATTTCTTTCAAAAATTGATTTTTAAGGCTTGGGACCTCAGAATTCAATTCCGGGCATACGCCCAAGTCCCATATTTTACTTCGGACCTCCCGGGATCGTCGAAACAAAGATCCGAGTCCGTTTACTCAAAATGTTGACTCAAGTCAACTAAAATCAAATCTTTAATTCTAAAAATTATTATTTCTTATATTTTAACATAAAAGCTTTTCGGTTTTATGTCCGGACTGTGAACGCAAATCGAGGTAGTTAAAATTAATCTTTTTATGGCTAAAAGCCTAGAACGGAGTCTAAATTCATAAAATGACCCCTTTGGTCATCACATTACATCACCAGAGATCGGGCAAGGACTCAAATTACCTTGAGGGGAAGGTGTTAGGCACCCCTCGAGGTCCACAACGGTGGGTCCCAGCCGAACTTAAATTAAGCGAATTAGTCTAAGGGGAAAACGAAGAAATTTGGATAAATAAATGAGCACATACTATCATCTCCTACTACCCGATTACTATCTTTAAGTTGTTACCTAAAGCGCTCTAGTTGATTCTAGTTCGTTTCCTATGCGTGCACTACCCGTCCTTTACCTATGGCCCTGGAGGCATTAGGACCTCTATTTGGTATAGTTCTAGACTAAACCTCAGTTGCTCAAAATTTTAAAAGACTAAGCGACAAACAAAACAATTAGGACTTTCAGATATGGGCTCATGTTGACCTCCACACATAGAACAACAAATGCACGCAAATTGATTTAGCAAACTTTATTAATTGTAAGGCTCCTATAAGCAGGATATCTGTGCGAGAAGACAAATATACAGAGGTAGTTTTATTAAGGCGAATGTTAAGACCTGTCTACTAATTTCTTATTCAGTATCATCTGGGCACTTCAAGCATCAATGAATCAGAGTTTCGAATCCATAGTTGTTATTAAGTCCTATATGCATATTGTCTAAGTGATTGACAGTGGCAATTATATTCACAAACAATTAATAGAATCCTATAGGCATGACTCCTACGAGCATGATGGCTATTATCCTATAAACATGATTTCTAGGTGTAGAATTGATTTTAACTTTACATAGACATGATTCATGGCCCTGAATTTCCTTTTAATCCTATAGGCATGCTTTCTAATTACTGAAATGACTTAAATCCTATAGGCATGATCTCTAGGTTTAAAACTAATTTTTTATCCTATAGGCATGATCTCTAGGTTTGCAACTGATTTTATATCCTATAGGCATGATCTCTAGGTTTGAAGCTGATTTTTTATCCTATAGGCATGATATCTATTATGCAATACATGGGCAGAAAATTTGTATACATTGCCAAAAAAACAACTAAACAAGATATTAATCCTATAGGTATGATTGCTAATGCATATTCATTGGACAAATTAATGCGTCCTATAGGCAGGATTTCTAGTGTACACCATATAGAACTCATGCGAGTTTAAGCAGAATTAACATCATCAATGAAAGTCCTATAGGCAGGATTTCTAAACACATAGCATAACAAAATAGTTTTGACAAATGAGCAGAATTAACAGCAAAGATGAATCCCTATAGGCATGATTTCTACCCAGTTTAACAAAAGGAAGTATGAAACCCTCTGATTTTACTAAATATCCTAGAATCTGTTTATTACAAAGTTATTACAGACCTGAATAGCAAATGAGAATAGTAATGAAATGAACTATAGAGAGTCTTCTATTAGGCCCAAATACACCTGGGTAACCTGACCTTCTAACCATATCAACTTTGAGGCTCATTTCACAGGTACAACATAGTCAATGGTGAGGGACTCAGCCATAGCACATATAAACAAGGTTTTTGGTGTGTCAAAGTTCCCAAGGGCCTCAGGGACCCAAGGCAATGCTCACACCAGAACCAAATATTCAGAGATGATTCAAAAGAGATTAGGAACCAGTTCCCAGTGTGTTAGAGTTCACAGAAGTCTCACATGGACCCTGAGCAGTGCTCACACTAGGGTGGTTGAGGATAGAACCTATAGAACTAAGAATGGAAGTTTTTAAAAGAGTAACAACATGTGAAAGGAGGTAGAGGCTGATTTAAAACAGTTTTGATTTCAGAAGAAAACAAAGTTTAGAACACAAAACTTGTAGGTAGAATTGCATTATGAAAACAAGCAAGGTTCATGCTCAAACACATAGTCCAAGTAAGTTAAAATCTTGAAAACAGTCTAGCTAGGCTAGGTGTTCATGCTAGCATTTAGGACAACCTTATTAAAACATGGAAAACCAAACAGTCAGAATACTCACATGAATCCCATACATGTTAGAATGCAAGTTATTAAAGCATATAAATGACAGAACAAGAAGCCTAGTAACAATACAAGTTTCAAATGTTTAAGACTAATTGGCTACTTAACCTTCTAACATTATCCTAAAGGTACTCAAATTCAGAATAGGTTCAGAACACATATGAGGCAGATTAATCATATTTTGTTAAGATGATTCATATTGTTCAAAATAACCAATTCTCAGGCTAACAGTATTAGCTACTGGGCTAAAAGAGAATCATGTAGACATGTAGAATCATGCTTATAGAGGGGTTTTAGACATGCTGGATTGTAAACACAGATCAGGAATACATAAAAATGATGTAACAAAGAATAGTCACTCACCAGTTAAGGAGAAAAACCAGAATAATACCACAAAGTTGAGAGTCCAGAATATTTGGCCTTGGCTTTCAGCCGGCCAAGACCAGTAGTAAACGAGAGAGAATAGAGAGAGTATAGAACCAAAAACCTTAACTATTAGTGAGAGTATTGAGAGTTCTAGTCTGTCTAAAAGGGAAATGGGAGAAGGTTTAAGTAGTGTTCAATTAGGCGGACAAATAAGGAAAGAAAGCAAACATACATAAGCAAGGAAAGAAATAAATCACAGAATCAATTGAAGTCTAGTTTTAGGGAAAATAATACAGAGTTCAGTAAATTAACAGGGCATAATGACGAGTAATCAGGCGAGTGCCACTTAGAATAAGGTAAGTATCATATAGAATCAATTAACAATCAGTTTCAAGGCAAATAAGGTAAAGAAATAAAGGAACATGGTAGATTGAACAGAAGTAAGGAAAGTATGAGAAAGGAAAGAGTATAAGAAAATCAATAAAAGTCTTAAACCCTAGTTTTAGGTAAACCTTCACAAATCAGCAGAAAAATAAGGCAATAAATCACATAATGCATATAATGAATGTAAATAGGAGATTATTCGAAAAAGAAAACTAGAATCGAACCAGATTTGGTTCAATTAAAGATTTGAAACCCTGATTTCAAGTAAACCACAAAATTGATAGAAAATAAAGTCAAATAATGAACATAGCCAGGGGGTTATTCAAAAGAAACATAGAATCGAACCAGATTTGGTTTGATTAAAGCAGATCTGAAACCTTAATTTGGGTAAGTAAAAGGAATAGGCAGATTCATGCGTAATAGAGTGAATATAGACGAAATAACACTTAAAATAAGGTTTGAACCAATTTTGGTTCGAATAAAAAAGATCTGAAAACCCTAACCTTAGGGTTAAGTAAGAATCCATAAGAGATACGAAAATATTCGTACTTAGAAAGAAAGAATGATGAACACATCCGAAAATAATAACGGGTTAAAGATTTGAACCATATTCGGTTCGATCTTTACAGAATCTTCTTGCCATTTTAGGCAAGCCATTAGGTAACACCAAAAATGGGTAACCAGTAGGGGGATATGACTAATATGGTAAAGGAATCATAGATTTATTCCATTTTTGGGGTTAAAATCAGGGACATTTTGAGTGAAGACGTTAGGGTTTGAGAGGAAGAATATGAATTAGAGGGGGAGAGTATAGAGACGGCGCGCTGGGTGAAATGAATTAGGGTTTGGGCGGATGGGTTAATTAAAAGGGGTGGGGTGATGTGGCCCGTTGATTTTGGGAGATCAATGGTCCTGATTCAAAGGTGCTGGGTCGGGTGTTTTAAACGGGTACGAGGTTGGGTTAATGTGTCTCGGACTGGGGTAATGGGTAGTGTATAGGTCCGAAATTGGGGTCTTAGGGGGCTATATTTTAAATACCCAATTTAACAAATAAATAATTTAAAAAAAATAATTAATAAATAATAAAAATATCACTTGTGCATGAAAATGATTTTAAAAAAAATTACTTAACATTATAAAAATATAAAAAGTCATTTTCTTTATAAATAATATGATTATGCATATATATGGGCTATTATTGCAAAATATGCAATTTTAGCCTAATGATGCAAAATATAATTATAATAAATACATCAAAAATATTTAAAGCCTAATATGGATATAAATAATGAAAACTTAATGATAAATCACCATAAAAATTATTTGAAATGCAATTAATAATTATTTATGCGAGAATAAATTTTTTAGAAGCCTTTAAAAAATTATGAAAAATTATGGAAAAATACTTGATGATGCTCATGCACTACTTTGAAGGTATATATGTATATTGAGAAATATGTGGAAAAAATTGGGTATCAACAGCTGCCCCTCTTTACCCGGGAAGGATGGAAGAGTTGGCCGGTAAAGACATGATGACCAATTTTGACCGAATAAAGTGATTTGAAAGATATAGGCCGCACTCTGGTTTTTGAGATGCCTACATATCATGTCTGAGCTGCCTACATAGGAACCAGGCCGTGTGTAGGTCTGGATCCAATGATGGCGTAAACCAATGGAGTCATTGCAAGAACGGACAAAATGTTCCAAGTAGGGTTAATTGGGGTTTGAAAGGGTTATGGGTAAATGAGACTGGGTAACGGATGATGAACGGTTATGTTTGAAATAATTTGAAGGATGTGGATGGGAACTAGAGCGGGATTGCTCATGTTGGGATAACGGTTACTTTCCGGACCACCTGCAAATTTACAAAATGCGCTGCAAGCACATATGTATAAATAATTGCGTAAACTTAGACATGATGAAAATTCCCTTCGGACCATGAAGACTGTCTATGGATGGTGAGGATGACGTCCTTAGACCATGATGTCCCGGGCCATGAATTTTATGGTAAGGGATTCACAGGCCACGAAATGATGTTCTCGGGCCATGAAGATGGTGCCTCTAAACCATGATGCCTTTGAATAATGATGTGCAAGCTTTGAGAGATCCTCATGCCATGGCATGATGTCTTCCGTTTATGAGGATGATGCCTTAATACTATGACGCCTTCGGACAAGTTGGCTATATTTCAGCCCATGAGGTGCAGATACATGATGCTAGAGGCAATCAACAAGACAAAGCTTAGTCTTGTGTGGAGTTGAGGGTAGAGCTTATCCCCAAGAGAAGAGAATAATGCAAGGTTTAAAATAGAGCAATATCTGTGTTTATGCAAAGAGAGACAATGCTTAGTCTCGCGCAAGATTTGGGACAGTGCTTAGTCCCATGATAGGAGAAGGAAATGCTTAGCCTTATGAAAATGGGGAGTCAGGGTGTAACGACCCGACCGGTCGTTTCACGTTGTCGGACCCCGTTCCCCTATATGAGCCTTTCCATAGCGGCTTCTTGTGATTTGTGACCTGCGGGGACTGGTGGTTCAGGATTTGGTAGTGCTTTGAGCAGCATAGGAACACTTGGTTCCTTAAGGTTGGCCTATTTGGCCAAGTTTGACTTCGGTCAACATTTTGAGCAAACGACCTCAGAATCGAGTTTCGATAGTGTCAGTAGCTCCGTATGATGATTTTGGACTTGAGCGTATGTTCAGAATGGGTTTTCGATGACCCGGGAATGTTTCGGCGCCCGATGTATAAATAAGGATTTCCTTAAATTTGAAATTTTGTTTGGAACGTGATTTTATGTTATCGAGGTCCGAATGTAATTACTAGACATGGAATAGTTCCGTTATGTCGTTCATGACTTGTCTGCAAAATTTGGGTTCATTCCGAGTAGTGTAGGTCGGTCCGGCGCATTGTTATACAAATCAAGAACTTAGAAATCCTTAAGTTTGATCCTAGAGGTTTTGAGGGGTGATTTTGAGATTTAGCATTGTTTTGGGTGTTTCGCAGGCCCGAGCGTGTCCGTATTATGAGTTAGGACTTGTTGGTATATTTGGACAGGGGCTCGGATGGGCCCAGGTGCCTCCCGAACACCACACGAGGCCAAAAACCAGCTGAAAATGCAGTTGTTGCACCTGATCTGGTGTGACTGCAGGTGCGGTTTCCCAGACGCAGGTGCGGGACCGCTCCTGCGGTCTCAGCCTCGCAAGTGCGAAGGTTCCGCAAGTGCGGTTCCTTTTCCGCAGGACTGGAACCGCGGGTGCAGTCTTCAGCTTCGCAGGTGCGACCCCAGCCCCTCTTGCCCAATTCTGTAGGTGCGAGCCCCAGCTCGCAGGTGCGGTCCTTGAGCCGCAGGTGCGGAACCCCTGTAGGCCAGGCAACGTAATTTCATTTAAACAAGGGATTTAAGTCATTTCTTCCATTTCCATCTTCTTCCTTGTGTTATTTGAGAGCTTCCAAGAGGGCCTTCAACCTAGTATTTGAGGTAAGTAAATTCCCTATCTAACACTAGTTTCAAACATCAATTCCTAGTTAAATTCCCTACTAAATTATCAAAAGTCATGGAATTGGGTAGTAATTTTAGGGCTCTTGAGGATTTTGTGATTTTCCGTTTTAGGCCATGAATTCAAGTAGAAATCACACATTAATGATCCTTAGGCTATGGGTGAGTGATGCCTTCGAGAATTTTTGGAATTTGAACATGCGGACCCGGGGTTGGAATTTGAGATTTCTTCAAGAATAGCAATTTTATTTCATAACTAGGATCATTTCCCACATTGTGCATCGATTGATATAATTGTACACCTTTTGGCTAGTTGCGAGTCCTCGGGTGTAGAGTTTGGAGTTTCGGGCGCATTTGTGGTCCGAGGGGTAGATTCGACACGAGGTGAGTCTCCTTTCTAATCTTTTAAGAGGGAATTGTCCCCATAGGTGATGTATTTGCTATGTGTAATTCTTTTGGGGGCTACGTACGCACCAAGTGACGAGAGTCCGTACGTAGCGGCTATCATTGTTATGTCCGGGTAGTTAGGCCCACATCATGCCTTATATGCTTCCTTGTAATGCCTTATATGCTTCCTTGTAATGCCTTATATGATTCCTTGTAACGCCATATGTACTATGAGATCATGTTATGTATAGTATTGTTCCTTTGAGGCTTTATGGAAATTCTTGAATTGAAAGGAATTTGTTATGGAAAGTAAGTTTTATAAGTTATTGTGTGTGTATGTTACCGCTTCGCAATTTACATTCCGCGAGCGATGTGTGATGTCCCCCACTCTCATGGGAGCGGGCCGTACGCCACAGCGGATTGAAAGGTGCACTTTTGGGACGAGCCGGTCAATCCCCGGCAGTGCACAGAGATGATATAATTAAGAATGCACTTTTGGTACGGGCCGTTCAATCCTCGACAGTGCATGGACGAAGTTGAACTATGTTATGATATAGTTACATTGAAAAATGCACTTTTGGGATGGGCCGTTCGATCCTCGGCAGTGTGTAGACATGATTATGGTAAGAATGCACTTTTGGGACGGGCCGGTCGATCCCCGGCAGTGCATAGCTATTTTCCTTATGACTCCGGCCGGTTGTCTTATTCCTGTGTGCGCATTATTATTTGGCATTGTTTTTATGGATATTGACTTGTATGAGATATTTTGGGGGAAAGAAAGTGGCCATTGTTATTGTTCCAGTATTTTTCTTGGATTTCTGTGATTTATACATAATTGCTACTCACTATCTTACATGCCTATTGCTTTTATTTTATCAATTTTATATCATACTGTTGGACCTTAGTGAGTGTCAAGTCGACCTCTCGTCACTACTTCTTCGAGATTAGACGGGATACTCACTGGGTACATATTTATTTAATATGTACTCATGTTGCACTTCTGTACATAACTGTACAAGTTCTGAGGCTGGTGCACCTGGTTATCAGACCGGATCTAGATAGTGACCGTAGCAGACTTGACTTCACGGTGAGCTACTTCCTCTGGCGATCCCCAACAACACCATGGAGTTTCATTTACTTTTGTTTCCCGTCTATTCATGCAGACAGCGGGATTATATATATTATTATCCTTTGTATATTCCGTTAGTATGCCCATGACACTCGTGACACTAGTTCCTGGCACACACGTAGTGGTGGTTTTGGGATTTTTGGGTTGTACATATATGTGCTTGTATGTTTGGCTCGTGCTTCTTTATAGCTATTGTATCTACCGCCGAGTTATTACCTTTCAATATCATGACTTAACTTGTTAAAATCAGTAAATGGGTGAATAATTGAATCAAGTAAAAAGAAGCACTTAGTGAAATTTACGTTGGCTTGCCTAACCCCGTCGTTGGGCGCCATCACGACTTGGATTAGGATTCTGGGTCGTGACAAAGGGTTTAGCCCCATGCAAGAATTGAGACATAGCTTAGTCTCATGCAGAGAAAAGGCAATGCTTAGCATTATGCAAATGAGGAGGCAGGGCTTAGCCTCATGCAAGAATTGAGACAGGGCTTACGAAGGCAATGCTTAGCCTTATGCAAATGGGAGGCAGGGCTTAGCCTCAGGCAAGAATTGAGACAGAGCTTAGTCTCATGCAAAGAGAAGGCAATACTTAGCCTTATGCAGACATGGAGGCAGGGCCTAGCCTCAAGTAAGTATTGAGACAAGGCTTAGTCTCATGCAAAGAGAAGGCAATGCTTAGCCTTATGCAAATGGGAGGCAGGGCTTAGCCTCCTACAAGAATTGAGGCAGATCTTAGTCTCATGCAAAGAGAAGGCAATGCTTAGCCTTATGCAGACAGGCAGGGCTTAGCCTCATGCAGGAATTGAGACAAAGCTTAGTCTCATGCATGGATTGAGACAGAGCTTAGTCTCATGCAGATGTAAGAGTAAGAGTGAAGCATTCTTAGCTGACAATGTGTTTTGTGTATAGCAATTGTGTTGTTGCAACGATGCTTATGATGATGACATATTCCTGCATCCAAAGAAATTTGTGAGTTTTGCGGGGGAGGTTGGTTCGTGCCTTTGACTGCTTGCTCTGCTCCACTTTGCCCGAGGGTCCTGTTCAAGTCAACATGGGTAGCATTTGGCTAAAAAGTAAAGTTTTCTTTTCAAAATAGTTTTCAAAGACATAGTAATATGCAATTTAGAAATCAGTTAGATGAACTGGTAACTGTGAAATTATTAGAGACATTGCGACCTCCTTTGCCATATAATTTTGAGGGCCCTCCTCAAAATTCTGCCCCAGTTAACTAAGTGACTTTCTGGCTATTCTGTATGTTGCTGTTGGCTGAATTTGCTTCGGCATTTGAGGGTCCTCCTCAATATTCTTCCCCAGTTTCAGATTGTGGGGAAAATGGAAATTTTATTGAATTGTGAACGAACCCACATGGCTGCCTACGTATCCCCTCTTAAACGGAAATAAGGTCGAGCGTAGTTCAATTTACATCATATGAAGAAACATAAATAGTTTACACATAGTATCTTTTGACTGCATCTGCATTGATAGGTTTTGGCAAGATTTCTCCATCCATTTCTATGAGTATGAGTGCTCCTCCTATCAATACTATGTGAACCAGGTAAGGACCTTTCCAATTGGGTGAAAATTTCCCTTTGGTTTTATCTTGATATGGAAAGATTCGTTTCAGCACCAGCTGCCCCGGTGCGAATTGTCTTGGTTTTACCCTTTTGTTGAAAGCTCTGGAAATTCTATTATGATAAAGCTGATCCTGACATACTACATTCATCCTTTTTCCATCTATGAGGGCTAATTGCTCATAGCGGCTCCTTATCCATTTTGTGTCGCTGAGTTCAGCTTCTTGTATGATTCTCAAAGAAGGAATTTCTACCTCGGCGGGAATGACGGCTTCGGTACCATAAACGAACAAATAGGGAGTCACCCTGGTTGATATGCGGACTGTGGTACGGTATACCAGTTAGGCAAATGGTATCGTGCCATTGTTTGTGTCTCTCTACCATTTTCCTTAGTATCTTCTATATGTTTTTGTTGGCAGCCTCTAGGGCTCTATTCATTTGAGGCATGTATGCTTTGGAATTCTTGTGCTTGATTTTGAAAGTTTCACCATGGCTTTCATCAGATCACTGTTGAGATTGGCGGCATTGTTAGTGATGATGGACTCTGGAACCCTAAATCGACAAACAATATGATCTCCGACAAAATCTGCGACGACTTTCTTAGTCACAGCTTTGTAGGATGTCGATTCAACCCATTTAGTGAAGTAATCAATGGCCACTAAAATGAACATGTGCCTGTTCGAAGCAGTGGGTTCGATTGGACCAATGACATCCATTCCCCAGGCAGCAAAAGGTCAAGGTGCGCTTGTTGCATTAAGTTCATTTGGCGGCACCATATAATGTCTGCATGTATCTGGCATTGATACCATTTTTGGACATATCAGATGCAATCTGTCTCCATAGTTATCCAAAAGTATCTAGCCCTGATTATCTTCTTGGCTAAGACAAAGTCGTTCATGTGTGGGCCGCATGCTCCGGCATGTATTTCTTCGAGCAATTTGGAAGCCTCTTTGGTGTCAACACACCTTAACAAACCTAGACCAGGAGTTCTTCTATACAGAATTCCTCTGCTTTGGAAGAGTGATTGGACAGCCTCCGAAGTGTGCATTTTTGAGTATGGTTTACATGCTCCGGGTATTCTCCTTTCGCCTAATATTCCTTGATGTCGTAGAACCATTGATTTCCATCAGCTCTTCTTCAATATGAGCACAGTATGTCGGCTGATTATGGAATCTCACCGGAGTGGGGTCGATGAAATTCTTGTCCGGATGTTGTATCATTGAGGACAAGGTGACCAATGCGTCTCCAAGTTTATTCTAAATTCTGGGGACATGCCGGAATTCTATCTTTGTGAACCTCTTCTTCATATCTTGTACATGATGTTGATACGGTAGTATTTTGCTATTCATTGTATCCCATTCACCTTGTACCTGATGTACCAGCAGGTCTGAGTCACTAATCACTAGTAGTTCCTGAACATTCATGTCAATAGCCAAGTTGAGCCCTAATATGCAGGCTTCATATTCCGCCATATTGTTGGTGCATAGGAACTTGAGTTTTACGGATACCGGGTAATGCTGACCGATTTATGATACCAAGACGGCTCCAATACCGACTCTTTTGAAATATGCAGCTCCGTCGAAAAACATTTTTCACCCATCATAGGCTTCAACAATGTCCTCTCCCACGAATTATACTTCTTCGTTAGGAAAATACGTTTTAGGGGTTCGTATTCTCCTCTACAAGATTTTCAGCAAGTGATCTGCCAATGCTTGTCCTTTGACTGCCTTCTGAGTTACATAGATGATATCGAACTCACTCAGCAATATTTTCCACTTGTCCAGCTTCCTGGTAGGCATAGGCTTTTGAAAGATGTACTTTAGAGGATCTATCCTCGATATGAGGTATGTGGTGTAGGCACAAAAGTAGTGCCTCAATTTCTGAGCTATTCAGGTTGGAGCGCAGAAAGTGTGTTCCAGAAGAGATTATCGTGCTTCATAAGGTGTGAACTTCTTACTCAAGTAATATATGGTTTGATCCTTTCTTCACGGCTGGTCATGTTGTCCCAAAACACAACCGAAAGCTCTATCTAACACTGCAAGGTAGAGTAGTAGTGGTCTACTAGGTTCTGGCGGGACTAAGACTAGTGGTGTGGACAAGTATTCCTTGATTTTTTCAAAAGCCTTTTGACAATCCTCGGTCCAACTGGTTGCGGCATCCTTATTCAACCTTTTGAAAATCAGTTCACATATCACTGTAGATTGTGCTATGAAACGACTGATGTAATTGAGGCGTCCCAAGAAACTCATCACGTCCTTCTTGTTCTTTGGCAGTGGTAGTTCCTGGATAGCTTTAACCTTTGATGGGTCCCACTCTATTCCTCGGCGACTGACAATGAATCCCAATAATTTTCTGGCAGGAACCCCGAATGCACACTTTGCGGGATTTATCTTTAGATTGTACTTCCGCAGCCGGTCAAAGAACTTCTTCAAATATGCTATGTGATTTGTGGACTTCATGGACTTGATGATGGCGTCGTCAACATGCACCTCTATTTCCTTATGTATCATATCATGGAAGATAGTTGTCATGGCCCTCATGTGGGTGGCCCCAGCATTCTCCAGACCGAATGGCATCATTTTATAGCAATACACCCCCATGGTGTAATGAAAGCTGTTTTATCCGCATCTTATTCGTCCATCCAAATCTGATGATAACCCTCGAAGCAATCTACAAAAGATTTAAGTTCATTCTTGGCGCAATTGTCGATCAGAATGTGTATATTTGGTAGTGGGAAATCATCCTTGGGACTTGCTCTGTTTAGATACCGATAGTCGACACACATCCTGACTTTTCCATCTGTCTTTGGAACTGGTACAATATTGGCTAACTAGGTTGGGTACTCAACTACCCTGAGGACTTTGGCTTTTATCTTCTTGGTGACTTCTTCTTTGATTTTCAGGCTCATGTCTGGTTTGAATTTTCTAAGTTTCTGCTTCACCGGTGGACACATTGGATTTGTAGGTAGCTTGTGCGCTACTATGGATTTTCTCAATCCTCTCATATTGTCATACGACCATGCAAAAATATCCTCATATTCTTTCAGGAAGCGAGTGTATTCTTCCTTCTCTAACAGTGACAAGTGGATGCTTATGCGAGTTCCTTTGATGGTTTCAGAATCTCCCAATTTGATTATCTCAGTTTCGTCCAGGTTGGACTTAGGCTTGTTCTCAAAGTTCTCAACTTCCCTGATAATATCCTCAGGTATCACATCTTCTTCTTCTATTTCTTCCGAGTCACAGTCCTTGTGTTGCGTTGTCTCATTACATGTCATAGTCGTTGGTTCATCAAGATAAAAAATAGTAATGTTGTAGAGAGAGAGAGATAAAAAAAAAGTAATAATAAAACATCAAGCAATTGGTAAATATTAAAATGTCAAACAAAGCGATTTTCGATAACTCAAACAATGTTTTTCGAAATGAAATACTGAAAATATTATTTTAAAACAAAATTCTCCAGAAGAATTATTTAAAAAAATAAATGATGCTAGCGGCCATGCTACCCTAATTAGCCCATTTCTTTGGATTTTGACTTATGTACCAAGACAGGGCGTCTCCACTGAGGCTTCTCATAAACAACTTCATGTGAATCCTTTCATCCTTCCCAACCCCTACGAACTTGTCACAATATGTTCTTATATGCACCTTTGGGTCGCCCGTTCCATCAAACATTTCGAACTTAGGATGTTTGTAACCCTACGGCAGTTCCACGTCTAGCTGAATGCACAGGTCCTCATAATTCAAACCTTCAATTCCCTTATCTCCTTCAACACCCTGGACTCGGCTTGTGAGCTTCTTTAGCTCATCTGCCATATTCTTAATGAGCAGGTCCTTCTCAGCGGATTCTGGTGTATATGAAGTTGGTTGACTGGAGTGGGGTAGGGTTTCTCGTATATGGGATTGTTTTGGTGAATGCCGGAGGTTTAGTAGTGGTGATCATTGGTTGAATTTTGTGGATCTGGGATAGGCTGTGGGGTATTCTGAGGAGTGTGATAAGTGGTTTGCGGATATTGGGTCGGGAGATGCTGGTGTTGAGGAGGTGTTGGTATGGGTAATGGATTAGGATTTTGAGGAGGTGTTGCATATTGGTAGGGTGCAGGAGGATTTTACGGGTGTTGGTTTGGTGTGTTTTGAAGAGGTACTGGGTTTTGGGTGTTTGGTTGGTTGATGTCTGGGACGTTTAGTGTGAGGGAGAGATTTTCCAAGTTGAGGACCTGCTCAAGCTCCCCTTACAATTTTAAGTATTTTCTGTTCCAGCCGTAAGACCAAATCATTTGGTGCCGGAGTACTCCGACCATCGGAAGTTTCCACATTATCAGCATGTGTAGTGTTTTCTTTCCTGACACCACTCATATCGTCCATCTTAGCTTCTCCTTTGCTTTTCGGATTACTTGGAGGAAGAGGAGGTGGAGGGCCTCTGTATATGGTGTGATATGCTGATGATGCCAGTATGTGTGAACCAACCTTAGGGGATGGGAATAATCAAAAGAAAGAAAAACAAAAAGGTAACCAAATCAGTAAGAATGCTAGAAAAAGTATTTGCGGTATTTAAACACACATTGCGGAAATGTAAATTTGCGTCCTAATTTGGGAGCCTTGTTGTTCCCGAGGTAGGCCTAGAGACAAGTAGATTTGGAGAAGTTTAAAGACAATAATTGCCTCATTTCATTAACATAGTAAATAAGACGAATCTAAAACGACAATAAATAAATCACTAATGGCGTTTACTTTATTACATTCGAAAAGTGATTCTAAAATTAATAATCCTAATCCACTTGGTCCTAGAGGGACCTTCTCCAGGCTTGGCTCTCTTGGCTCCGTCGATCAGGTCCCCAGGTCTCGCATGTCCAGTAGCAGGTATGCCCTTGCTAGATGTCCTCCCTCGTTACCCTCTGCATTCTGACAGTCTATGACTCTTTTCCTCATCTTCCCCTCTAGTTCCATCAGACCCTGCTCCAGGTATTCCAGCCTTTCCGTTGACCTAGTGGCCATTTCCCTCCATTCATTAATTGACTCTATATAAATCTTGTGTTGTTCCAAATGCCCGACCTCGGACTCGTGAACTCTTTTGCGCATTCACTTATACTTCACATGTGCTTCAGCAACATCATCTATGACCATGTTCCCTTGACCGACTCCTGGCTCGACTATTCCTTCTATGCTATCGTCCAACCATGATGGGTAGAAGTACACATGCCCTGCGTGGTATCGATCTGGCTCGATAGTGTCCATTTACACAATGATCTTCATATGCCACATGTGTTGAGCGTCATATTTGTACGGGATGTCATCATCTTGAAAATCTGCTCTGTAACGACCCATTTTGGAGACTCGAGGTATGACTTGTTTTCTACCAGCTTGTCTCATGACCCTAATAGGAACATAGGGGTGTATGCCCCTTAACCCGATCAACACCAAATGCGGAACATCCCTGGACCTGATGATGAATTCATTGGTAGGGAACCACTCGAACATCCAATGAACCTGGTCCTCGGTCAAATTGTCAAAAAACTGTACCCATTCTGTAGCATTCTCTTGTTGAGAAAACCTGTCTGGGATAAAGGTCATTCTTTTGGGGTGATGGAAAGCTATGTGATCATTCCACGGTCTCCCGGGAAACTCTTAGCGGTATTGGCCTCTTTGGAGATGTTCTAGCAACCAAATCTGCAGTAGCAAGTTACAACCCTCGAAATGTTTGAACCTTTTCTGGCAATGGTCCAAAGCTCGATATATTTCTGTTAGAATCATAGGAACGATAGTATATGTTTGTACATCGATTCTCTCCATCAAAGCTTTGGTTACCATGGCCAGTCTGGTGTGAATCATGTCCCTTCTGCTTGGAAACACTATCATACCCAGAAAGCAGACGATGAACATGAAAACCCTATGATGAATCCAACCCATGGAAGTGATGGAGAACTCGTCATGAAAGATACGATAAGATTTGTTGTGTCTGTATCGTTCATAGAGGAAGTCAAAAGGTATGTAAGACTTCTTTAGACATACCAAGTCGTCGGTCTTTCTTAGGCCCATCATTTTCAGAAACCCCTTGGGTGCGATTTTGCGGTACCAATAAACCGGGACAGTCCCAAGGTAGTCCAGTGAATCCCCCTATTTCCTCCAAAAGAGGAGTCATTTCTATGTTGACAAATCGAAATACATCCCTTTCTCCATCCCAGAACATAGTAACAGCCTCGATCAACATGTTGTTTGGTTGGATGTCTAATAAGGAAGGTAAGTTTTCGAGGACCCTTTTCACATGATTTTTGTCGCTTGACGGAAGGTCTTCTCACCAATCTAGCAACAACGGTGGTATATCTCGGACCATTCCGAACCTGGGTACTTTGTGCCTCATTTTTTGCAAAATAAACAAGGTTAGGCCCTTTCCCCCTCCATATTTGACTATTTATACATTAACGATTAGCATATCGGCATTTATTTCTTCAAATAATGCACAGATCGTGGTTAGGTCCGTTGGGATAGTGAAAACCCTGGTGGACTTTGGACAAGGTTTTCGTTAAAGGGTTATTATGCGGACAACATATTAACCCAGGCTAGGTTAGACCATGATGCATGTACAATTATTATCAAAGTAAGGTTTCTATAGAGGTCTAGACTGGTACCTTCAAGTGGACAACTTGAGGGGGAAAGGCACAGAACCGTCGACTGCACCACTGATCGACTAGTTTTACCGCAAATAAGCCTTTCCTAATTCAAAAGGGTGATAGAGGAAGAGAGCAGACACTCATTAAGTGTTGCTATGGTATTAATTACGCACGAGTGAAATATGATGTTGAGCATGTATTTATGTAAAAGAAAATAACATTTTGTCAAGTATTTTCACGATGAAAAATGATTAAAATGCAGTATTTAATAATTGTAAAGGCATTTAAGAAAGAAAACAAGAAGAAAAGTTAGTTTCCGTAGTAAAAAGCAATAAAACAGGAAAGAGAAACCTGGTGAGCATTAATGAAGATAGGAAAATAAATTCACATAGAGTGGGAAGGGAAAGGGGTGTGCGAGTATTAACGGAATAATAAAGACATGCTTAAAGACTAATTCACAAAACAAGTTCGTTATGGTAAGAGCCTAAAAATATCCCTAACAGAGTCTCCATTCTATCGCGCACCCTTTTTCTCGCGAAATCGGGTTTCGATATTTTGGGACAACTCCGTTTTGAGAGGGTAGGAAAAAGGAATGGGTTTAGAGTCGCCACCTGACGGATTAAGGTCTGTTAGGTCACCTAGAACAGATAACTCATGTTATACCAGTTTACATCACCAGAGATCGGGTAAAGGCTCAAATTACCATGAGGGGAAGGTGTTAGGCACCCCTCGAGGTCCATAACGGTGGGTCCCAACCGAACTTAAATTAAGCGAATTAGTCTAAGGGGAAAATGAAGCAATTTGGATAAATAAACGATTTATTTTAAAATGGACAGTGGGGGTGGGGGGTCCTAAGTTTTTTAGCCTAAAGGATCACCCCGTGCAATACTTTGTAACTCCCTCAAGTCGGGGCATAGTATTTAGCGCACGGACTATCATCTCCTACTACCCGAATACTATCTTTAAGTTGTTACCTGAAGTGCTCTAGTTGATTCTAGTTCGTTTCATATATGTGCACTACCCGTCCCTTACCTATGGCCCTGGAGGCATTAGGACCTCTATTTGGGATAGTTCTAGACTAAACCTCAGTTGCTCAAAATTGTAAAAGACAAAGCGACAAACAAAATAATTAGGACTTTCAAATATGGGCTCATGTTGACCTCCACGCATAGAACAACAAATGCACGCAATTGATTTAGCAAACTTTATTAATTTTAAGGCTCCTATAGGAAGAATATCTATGCGAGAAGACATATATACAAAGGTAGTTTTATTAAGGTGAGTGTTAAGACCTGTTGTTTGCCTACTAATATTTTATTCAGTATCATCTGGGCACTTCAAGAATTAACAAATCACAGTTTCGAATCCAGAGTTGTTATTAAGTTCTATATGCATATTGTCTAAGTGATTGACAGTGGAGATTGTATTCAGAACCAATTAATAGAATCCTATAAGCATGACTTCTACGAGCATGATGGTTATTATCTTATAGACATGATTTCTAGGTGTAGGACTGATTTTAACTTTACATAGACATGATTCATGGTCCCGAATTTCCTTTTAATCCCATAGGCATGCTTTCTAATTACTAAAATGACCTAAATCTTATAGGCATGATCTCTAGGTTTATAACTGATTTTTTATCCTATAGGCATGATCTCTAGGTTTGAAACTGATTTTTTATCCTATAGGCATGATATCTATTATTAAATACATGGGTATAAAATTTGTATACATTGCTAGAAAAACAATTAAACAAGATATTAATCCTATAGGCATGATTACTAATGCATATTCATTGGACAAATTAATGCGTCATATAGACAGGATTTTTAATGTACACCATATAGAACTCATGCAAATTTAAGCAGAATTGACATGATCAATGAAAGTACTATAGGCGGGATTTCTAAACACATATCAGACCTTAAGAGTTTTGACAAATGAGAAAAATTAACAGCATAGATGAATACTTATAGGCAGGATTTCTACCTAGTTTAACAAAAGGAAAAAAGAAATCTCCCGAGTTTACTAAATACCCCAGAATCTGTTTATTACAAAGTTATTACAGACCAGAATAGCAAATGAATTACAGAATAGTAATGAAATGAACTATAGGGAGCCTTCTATTAGTCCCAAATACACCTGGGTAACCAGGCCTTCCAACAATATCAACTTTGAGGCTCATTTCATAAGTACAACATAGTCAATGGTCAGGGACTCACCCATAGCACATATAGAACTAGGTTTCTGGTGTGTCAAAGTTCCCAAGGGTCGCAGGGACCCAAGGCAATGCTCACACCAGAACCAAATACTCATAGATGATTCAAAAGAGATTAGGAACCAGTTCCCAATGTATCAGAGTTCACAGGAGTCTCACATGGACCCTGAGCAGTGCTCACACTGGGTGGTTGAGGATAGAACCTAAGGAACTAAGACTGGATGTTTTTAAAAGAGTAACAACATGTAAAATGAGGTATTTACAGATTTAAAGCAGTTTTGATTTCAGAAGAAAACAAAGTTTAGAACATAGAACTTGTAGGCAGAATTGCATTATGAAAACAAGCAAGGTTCATGCTCAAACACATAGTCCAAGTAAGTTAAAATCTGGAAAACAGTCTAGCTAGGCTAGGTGTTCATGCAAGCATTTAGGACAGCCTTATTAAAACATGGAAAACCAAACAGTCAGAATACTCACATGAATCCCAGACATGTTAGAAAGCAAGTTATTAAAGCATATAAACGACAAAACAAGAAGCCTAGTAACAATACAAGTTTCAAAGGTTTAAGACTAATTGGCTACTTAACCTTCTAACATTATCCTAAAGGTACTCAAATTCAGAATAGGTTCAGAACACATAGGAGGCAGATTAAACATATTTTCTTAAGAGGATTCATATAATTCAAAATAACCAATTCTCAGGCTAACAATATTAGCTACTGGGCTAATAGAGAATCATGCAGACAGGCAGAATCATGCTTATAGAGGGGTTTTAGACATGCTGGATTGTAAACACAGATTAGGAATATAGAAAAATGATGTAAAAAGAATAGTCATTCACCAGTTAAGCGAGCAACACCAGAATTATACCACAAAGTTGAGAGTCCATAATATTTGGCATGGGCTTTCAGCCGGCCAAGACTAGTAGTAAACGAGAGAGAATAGAGAGAGTATAGAACCAGAAACCTTAAATTTTAAATAGTATTCAATTAGGCGGACAAATAAGGAAAGAAATCAAACATACATAAGCAAGAAAAGAAATAAATCACAGAATCAATTGATGTCTAGTTTTAGGGAAAATAATACAAAGTTCAGTAAATTAACAGGGCATAATTACGAGTAATCAGGCGAGTACCGCTTAGAATAAGGTAAGTATCATATAGAATCAATTAACAATCTGTTTCAAGGAAAATAAGGTAAAGAAATAAAGGAACATCATAGATTGAACAGAAGTAAGGAAAGTATGAGAAAGGAAAGAGCATCAGAAAATAAATAAAAGTCTCAAACCTAAGATTTAAGTAAACCTTCACAAAATCGGCAAAAAAATAAGGCAATAAATCACATAATGCATATAATGAATGTAAACAGGAGATTATTCAAAAATGAAAACCAGAATCGAACCAGATTTGGTTCAATTAAAGATTTGAAACCCTTATTTCAAGTAAACCACAAAATTGATAGAAAATAAAGTCAAATAATGAACATAGACAAGGGGTTATTCAAAAGAAACATAGCCTAAGGATGCAAAATATACTATAATAAATAAATAAAAAATATTTAAATCCTAATATGGATATAAATGATCAATCACCATAAAAATTATTTTAAATGCAATTAATATTATTTATGCAAGAATAAATTGAATAGCCTTTAAAAAATTATGGAAAAATACTTGATGATGCACATGCACTATTTTGAAGGTATATATGTATATTGAGAAATATGTGAGGGAAATATTTGTATCAACAAGGGCCGCGTTCGCGGAGGCTAGGAACTAGTGGCTTTTGCGTTCACGGTCGACTCCTCGTGTTCACGTAGAAGACTGGGGTTTGGGCATGGGCAAGTCCATTGCCTTTCACGTTCACGAGTAGAGGCACATGTTCGCGGTGAGTGGGCGGTTCAGTGCATCGCATTCGAAAGTGGCTTCTCGTGATCACGAAGAGGACTTTTTCTGGGTTCACGAGTTTTTCTTTCATGATCACGAGGGCTTGTCCGCGATCGCGAAGAAGGAAATCTTGGGCAGTGTGTCATTCAAAAATCAGGACTTCGCTTATTTCCTTCACTTTTCTTGTTTATTAGCTGATTTGGGAGCTTTGTATAGAGGTATTTTCACCTATCTATTGGAGGTACGTAATTTCTATATAATGTGAGCTTAATACACAAATTTTAGGGTAGATTCTAACATGTAAATTGTGGAAATATTAGGATTTTGGTTGAAAACCTATATTTTGATAAAAATGAGATTAGACCACGAAAATAATTATGGAATTAGGTGAAAATCATATATTTGTGTTCGTGAGGTTATAAGTAACGTTTATTTATAAACTTTCGGAATCTAGGCATGTGGCCCCGGGGGTGAATTTTAGGTATCTTCCAAATTAGGTTGGGTAATCACTCTAATAGTTAGATTATGAGCTTTTGAGCTATTATTGATTAGTTTTTCCAACCTTTGGCTAGTTCCAGATTGTTTGACATCAAATTGAGGCTTTTAGAGTGATTTGTGGACCGAAAAGTGGAATTTATACCATAGGTGTTTAAATTGTTATTTGCTACTAATTGTGGGTGCTACGTACGCACGAAGTGACGATTTTCCGTGCGTAGCTAAAATTCATGTTATGTCAGGCCTTTATCATGCTATTACTTGCACTATTTGGACTAAACTTGCTAGTTTAATTGCTTGTATTAATAAGTAAAACTTGATTAAAGATTATGTTAAAGCGAGCTTTATTACTTAGAGAGTTGGCATGTTTAATTATTGATGGAAATTATATTTTTTCATGGGCTTACCTCTGAGTTGTAAATATGAAATTCGAAGTTCGAAGAGTTTCCCTACTCATGTGGATCGGTCCGATATATATATATATATATATATATATATATATATATATATATATATATATATATATATATATATATATATATATATATATATATATATACATGGATCGGGTCGTACGACCTCGGCATAACTCGTGCGTGTTGTCACTCGGAGTCTGATTACACTTGATATGTCTTTTATGACTTTAGGATCTACAAATATATGTTGATCCTTACTTTTTGAGATTAGTATGTGATATCTGAGGACGTTTAATTGTTATTTAGATAAATGGCCATTTAATTATTGCCTTTTATTCCACCATTGATGTTGTATTACATGCCTATTAAATAATCTTGTACATTATGTATATTGCCCACTAGTAAATATCGAAGTCGACCCCTCTCACTACTTCTTCGATATTAGACGAGATAATTACTGAGTACATGTTTTTTATGTACTCACGTTATATTTCGGCACATATTGTGCAGGTTATGGGGCAGATGCATTCGGAGTTCGTCCGGGTGCGTAGCCGCATCACCTGGAGTCTTAGTGGTGAGCTGCTTCCCCATGCTCCATTCTGAAGCACCCAGACCCTTCTCCTGTTTTGTTTAATCATTTCTGTCTATTTTATTTCAAACAGTAGTTCTTAGAGAGTATTGTATATTCGACTAGTTTGCTCATGCACTTGTGTAATGACCCGGCTGGTCGTTTTGAGCAATTACGTCCGACTCGGCAACTTGAGGTCACGAGTAGCATCACAAAGTGAATTATGACTTGCATGCATCATTGGTTCAGGTTTTTGAGAGGTTCAGAAAAGATTTTTAGGAGTGACTCTCATTTCAGAAGCTCGAAGTTGAAAGAATTGACAAAGGCTTTACTTTTTAGTATTTGACCTCGGATCGAAGTTTTGACTGTTTTGGTAGATCCGGATGGTGATTTTGGACTTGGGTGTATGCCCGAAATTTCATTTGGATGTGTCTAAAAGGTTTCGGCATCATTTAGCGGAAGTTGGCAATTTAAAGGGTTAGAATTTTCTTAGGTTTGACCATAGTTTGAATTTAAGGCTATCGGGTTCATATTTTGGTTTCTAAACTTGGAGTAGGTCCGTTTCGACATTTGGAACTTGCCTGCAAAAATTTTCACCATTTGAAGCTGATTTCATATGGTTCGGACGCTTGGTTGCGATTCTAGAAGTTCTCGAAGTTCATTATAATTTTCATGTGTTTTGGCATCCGATTCGTGATTCTAGAGGTTATTTTGGTATTTTGATCATGCGAGCGAGTTCATGTTATATTTTTAGACTTATGAGTATATTTAGTTTAGCGCCCCGAGGGCTCGGATGAGTTTCATACGCGTTTCAGAGTGTTGGAAGAAGGCTCAACTTTGTTGGTGTCTCTGTTCTCACATTTGCAAAGTTTTCAACGCATTTCCGTGATCATTCTCGCTTTTGCGACGATGGGCTGGAATAAGGGAGTTTGCATTTGCGAACTATTTCATCGCATTTGCGATTAGGCAGCTCCCACATTTGCGACACAAATTGTCGCTTTTGCGAAAACTCTGAGCTCACTTTTGCGAGTATTGTGTCGCATTTGCGACTTCGACACAGCTGGTCAGCCTTCGGTTTTGCGATACTTTTGTCACATTTGCGATCCGAATGTCGCAAATGCGACATTTGAGGCTGGTATTAAGACATCCATTTCGGGACTTAGCTTCATTTTATCATGTTTTGAATCCTCGCCTCGATGGGAGGCAATTTTGTTGAAGGATTTTCATATCGAATCATTGGGCAAGTACCCCCAATCAATTTCAAATTATATTATGTGATTCTACATCAGATTTAATATCAAATTCATGAGAATCTAAGGGAAAAATTGTAAAATCTTACAAAATATAAAATGATGATTTGAAGAACGAATTGATGTCGAAAATTGATAATTTTGGTATGGTTGAACTCGTATCTGAATGGGTGTTCCGATTTTGTAAATTTTATCGAATTTCGAGGTGGCATGGGGGGTTGAATTTTGTTGATTTTTGCAAATTATCTAAGGATCATAGATTTGTTAATTGAAATTATTTTATTTTGCATTGTTTAATGTATTTAAGTCGTCTTTGGCTAGATTGAGCCGAGTGGAGGTGAATTTGTAAATGAAAAGCTACTTTGTATATTAAGTTGGCCAAATTGAGGTAAGTATCTTGTCTAACTTTGTGTGGGGGAAAACTACTCATTAGTATTTGAGTTAATTGTACTATCTTATTATGTGAAAGCCGTGTACGCAAGGTGACGAGTGGGTACACGGTCTATATATGGTATTGGCCGATTTATATTGTCTATTATCTTCCCATGCCTTTGATTAAATTTCCATAATATGTGTTATCTCGTTGTTAGGCTACTCTACATGCTCTATTTGACATTGTTAGCACCTATTGTACTTCTCACTCGTTATTTGGCTCTTATATGCCTTAGTTGAGGTTATTGCTTTCCTTATTGTCCTGTTACCTCTTAATTTTTGTGTTTCTTCTATGGTGCTTATCTGCTACATGTCATAATTGTTGTGATTGCATACTTAGTTATCACGTACCTTACTTGTCCTATCATTTTTGTAAAGTTTGTTGTATCTCTTTGATTTTTACGTGGTTCCTTTGTTGTCGTGTACTGAAACCCTTGATTGTAGAAGTTCTTATAAATGAAGTTATTGAATTGTTGTTTTTTATTTAAATATTCTACGGGGATCAGTTGTACGCCGCAACAGGTGAAATAAGGGAGGTGGTGAAATAAGGGTGGATATTTATATTGTGATATTGTTATTGTACGGTGGGAAAGGGTTTCACGCCACAACAGGTGAAATAAGGGTGTACTGTTATGGTGAAATAAGGGTGAATTATGATATTAGTATTATACGGTGGGATCGGGTTGCTCGCCGCAACATAGTTTGTTTATTGTCATGATATTGATATTGTAGGGTGGGATCGGGTTGCACGCCGCAACATGTGAAATAAGGGTGAATTGTGATGACTCAAAAAGTCATCTCTCATTTTAGAAGTCAAAACTGTGTTTCGAGGCCTTGAAAACCTCCTTTTATCCTACCTCGTTTTGCGTGCGCAATCCGGGCGTATATCCGGAAAGCTTTTATATAAAAATTGAGAAAAATGCTAATTTTGCCTTTAAAATTGAATATAAGTTGACTTCGGTCAGCATTTTGTATAAACAGACCGGACTCATGATTTGACGGTCCTAGAGGGTCCGTAAGAAAATATTGGACTTGGGTGTATGCCCGGAATTGAATTCCGAGGTCCCAAGCCCGAGAAATGATTTTTTGAAAGAAATTGTTTTACTAAAAATATAAGAGTTCTTGGAAATTTGAAATTGATGGTATCGGGCCCGTATTTTGGTTCCGGATCCCGGTACAGGTTTAGTGCGATATTTGAGTTGTGTTTGTAAAATTTGGTAAGAAACGGAGGCCATTTGACGTGATTCGGACCCGAAGTTCTGAAATTTAAAACTTTAGAAGTTTTGAGATTTTTCTTTGATTTGTATGTTAAATTCGTTGTTTAAGATGTTATTTTAGCGATTTAATCGCACAAATAAGTCCGTAGGATGTTTTTGAGATTTTTTACATGTTTGGTTTGGAGCCACGAGGGCTCGGGTGAGTTTCAGGTTGGTTTCGTGGTGTTTGAACTTGGAAAATCACTGTTGGTGCACCAGTTCTGGTGTGCCCGCACCTGCGAGCTTAGTGCCGCAGGTTCGAGACCGCAGGCGCGCATCCTTGGTTCGCAGGTGCGGTCCCCTCCCAGATGTGGACCCTTTCACCGTAGAAGCGGTTCCGCAAGAGCGGATACTCCTCCGCAGGTGCGGCCCTCAATGATCTTGCCCATTCCCGCAAGTGAGACCGTTTTTCCACACCTGCGTAAGCGCAGGTGCGAAAGTCGGGCAGTGAGTGTTTTTAAATTTGAACTTCAGTCGTTTGTTCTTCAACTTTTCACAAAAGTAGAAGACCTAGGGCGATTTTCTCAAGAGAATTTCTTCCCAAATCATAGGTAAGTGTCCACTAACTAATTTCTTTCAACTTTCTAATGTTTTTCATCAATTATCATCAAGAATTCTAGGGTTTTAAGGGTAGAAAATTGGGGATTTGGATAGAGTTAGGGCTTTATGAATAATTGGAATTTAGACCCAGTTTTGGGGTCGGATTCCGAAACTAAGTACATATTCAGGGTCGTGGCTGAATGGGTGATCGGATTTTGGTCTGAACCTCGTGTTTTGACCAAGCGGGCCCGGGGTCGATTTTTGGCTTTTGGGGAAGAATGATAGAAAACCTATAATTAAGCATTGGGGTTGAATTATTTATCATGTATTGATATTATTAAGCTGATTATGTACAGATACAATTGAATTGGAGGCGAATTCTAAAGGGAAAGCGGTAATTGAGGCTTGAGTTTGGTCGTGGAATTCGAGGTAAGTGTTTGGCCTAACCTTAGCTTCAGGGAATAGGTGTAGTGTCTTATTTGTTATGTGTTAGTATCATGTTCAACGTATAGGTGAGGTGATGATTACCTATATGTTGGTGTAAAGCATGCCTGTGAGTCGAATATTGTGGTTTGTGTAGTTTTCGTTAAGTGTAACTTGAGTTTCATTTTTTAGGTATCCATGTTTGTGCAAATTCCATGATATTGATCAGTGTTGAGTATTGGTTTCAGTTGAGAATTTTTATGGGAAGTTATGTACTAAGTGAGATTGGTTATAGCTTGTCACGACCCCAAATCCTAACAGGTCATGATGGCGCTTATCGTGGAACTAGGCTAGCCACTATTACATGACTACACATTTCTTTAATAAAATTTCTCAAAAATCATTAACAACCAGAATAAAATTTTCTAAGTCTTTAACAAAGCATAATATAATCTAACAGTCTAAAACCATTCCCCATAACTGGAGTCAACATATCACGAGCATCTTAGAGTAATATTAATACTGCTAATGTCATAATACCATGTCTCGGAACAAAATACTAAGTACGAAATGAGAGAAGGGAAATGAAGAAGTTGTGGACGCTAAACAACTACCTCGAAATCCCAAATGCTGATGCCGAACGATCTCGGATAACTACTGCTCAGAAGCAGTACCTAGATCTGCACACAGAGGTGCAGGGAGTAATGATGAGTACGCCAACTCAGTAGTAATGAAAATAAATCAAGTCTGAAGATAAGAAACACACAGTACAAAACATCAATGCACAAATAGTAAAATACTGAGTTTTAACGATGTATAGCCCATATGGTTAAAAACCAGTTTTCGTAGAAATCCTTTGAACAAGTACGTTTCCCAATGTTTCTCGGTAAAATTCCTAAAGATATCAGTATGAAAGATGAAATGAATCATAATCAGAACTCAGCAAAAATATCATTATAAACCGCCCCCTCGGGCCAAATCATCACTCATAATCAGTCACTCAGCACCTCACCATCACTCAGTAACAGTCACTCAGCACCTCACCATCACTAAGTAAAAGTCACTCAGCACCTCACATATCACTCGTCACTCGGCACTCGGCACTCGGCACTCGCACTCAGTAGGTACCTGCGCTCACTGGGGGTGTATAGACTTCGGAGGGGCTCCTACAGCCCAAGCGATATAAATAGCCAAATCATGGCATCAATCACTCAGGCACTCAGCCTCTCTCATATCATAAATATCCTCACAATATTGGCCCTCGGCCTCACTCAGTCAGACACTCTCAACATGCCACTCGGACCATAAACAAATCTGAGTGTCAAACAGTTTAACAAGAAAGACTGAGTGTAAAGTCATGATTACTACGTGAGGAATATCAGAAAATAGCCCGAAGGGGTTCAAACAGATCGGCACGAGGCCCCAAACGTGGCATACAACCCAAATATATCAGAAACATAGTAATACAAATTAACATATGATTTGAAAGCAGTTTCGCAACACAATAGTTGCCTTAGAAGGAACCAATGTCCAATTTCCCAATTCGTGCACGCCACACACTCGTCATTCCGTGTGTACGTCACTCAAAAATAGTGAAAGGATGCTTAGTCCGGGGTTTCATACCCTCAGGACAGGATTTAAAGACATTACTTACCTCAAACTAGCTAGAAAAGCTACTCCGCAATACTCTTGCCCCTCGAATCGGCTCCCGAATGCTCCAAATATATCAAAATCAGATTTATCACATCAAAATACTATAGGGAGATGAAACCCAATCGAAAAATATCAACTTTATGCACAATTTCCGAATTTGGCCAAAACCTGACCCCCGGGCCCATGTCTCGGAACTCGATAAACTTTATACCAAAATGATCCTCATCCTCTCATGAGTCTATTCATATAAAGAACGCTGAAATCGGAGTCCAAATGACCCATCAAATCACCCCTAGAAGGTCTCTTAAACTCAAGCCCTAGTTCTCCCATGTTCCACTGATTTTTCCCAGTTAAACACTACTAATTAGGTCTTAATCACATATAATCGAGTTATAGGGTCCAAAAACCTTACCTCAATGAAGAACAATCGTTTTCCTCTTCAAAACCCCTCCAAAAGCTCGGAACCGCAATAACAATGGTGAAAAGAAGGCTAAAATCGCTAAGTCCTCTTTTTATACTTTCTGCCCATGCTTTTCGCACGTGCGGCCCTTTTCCCCGCACCTGCGCATTCTCATTAAACGGGCCAAATCCTGCACCTGCGGCTCCACTTCCGCACCTGCGACCTTGCAGGTGCGGTCCAGTGTTCGCATCTGCGACTTTCTCTAGGGTTGACCAAATTCCGCATCTCTGGAGCCTTTTTCCGCTCCTGCGGGCCTGCACCTGCGCTTCCTCATCCGCAGGTGCGGTTACAACAGAAAATTCACTCCAGCAGCTGATGCTGCACAATTCAAGGCCAAAAATCCTCATTAACCATCCGAACTCAATCCCAAGCCCCTTGGGACCCCAACCAAACCTACCAACAAATCATAAATGATCATCCTGACTTAGTCGCACCCTCGGAACACCTAAAATAACATCAAAACACCAAAATCACATCAAATTCAAGCCTATGAACTTTGAAATTCCTAAATTCCACCAACGATGCCGAAACCATACAAAACACCCCCGATTGACCTGAAATTTTACACACATATCCAAAATGACATTACGAACCTGTTCCAACTTCCAGAATTCCATTCCGACCCTGATAGCCTATTTTCCACTGCCGAATGGAAATCACGAAAAACTAACTTTTGCCAATTCAAGTCCAATTCTACACCGGACATCGCAAAAACATTCCGAACACACTCCTAAGTCCCAAATCACCTAACGAAGCTTTCCGAGCCATAAACTCCGCATTCCGAGATCGTTTACCAATAAGTCAACTACCAGTTGACCTTTCAAACCATAAAGCTATTTTTTAGAGACTAAGTGTCTCAATTATCACTACACCGATTCTGAACCCGATCCAAACGACTCTAATACATTTTAAACAGTATAATCAATGTATGGCAAGGCAAAAACAACAATAATAATGCAGGTTCTACAGAACGACCGGTCGGGTCGTTACATTCTCCCCCTCTTAAACAAATGTTCGTCCTCGAACGGGTTTAGAAACATACCTGGAGTCTCAAACAAATGAGGATATCTGCTCCGCATCTCCCGCTCGGTCTCCCAAGTGGCCTCCTCCACTGGCTGCCCTCTCCACTATACCTTCACTGAAGCTATGTCCTTAGACCTCAACTTTCTGACCTAACGACCCAAAATGGCCACTGGCTCTACCTCATATGACATATCACCCTCGAGCTGAACTGTGCTGAAGTCTAAAACATGACACGGGTCACCAATATACTTCCGGAGCATTTACACATGGAATATCGGATGAACACTCGATAAGATGGGTGGCAAGGAAAGTCTATAAGCCACCTCTCCAATCTTCTAAAGCACCTCAAAAGGCCCAATGAACCGGGGACTCAGCTTTCCCCTCTTTCTGAATCTCATAACACCCTTCATGGGTGACACCTTCAGCAGTACCTTCTCTCCCACCATGAAAGACACATCCCAGACCTTCCGGTCCGCATAACTCTTCTGCCTAGACTGCGCCGTGTGAAGTCGCTCCTGAATCAACTTCACCTTCTCCAACGCATCCTGAACCAAATTTGTGCCCAATAGCCTAGTCTCACCCGACTCAAACCAACCAACCGGAGATCTACACATCCTACCATATAAAACCTCATACGGGGCCATCTGAATACTGGATTGGTAGCTATTATTATATGCAAACTCCGCGAGTGGCAGAAACTGGTCCCATGAACCCCCAAAATCAATCACACAGGCACGCAACATGTCCTCTAAAATTTGAATAGTCCACTCCCACTGCCCGTCGGTATGAGGATGAAATGCAGTGCTCAACTCTACCTGAGTACCCATACCTCTCTGCACGGCTCTCCAAAACTGAGATGTGAACTGAGTACCTCTGTCAGAACGGATAGAAACTGGAACCCCATGCAATCGGACAATCTCCCTGATGTAGATCCCAGCTAACCGCTCCGCGATATAAGTAGTACCAACAGGAATGAAGTGCAAGGACTTGGTCAGCCGATCCATAATGACCCAAAAAGCATCAACACTCCTCGAATTCCATGGGAGCCCAACTACAAAGTCCATGGTGATCCGCTCCCACTTGCACTCCGGAATATCTAACCTCTGAAGTAATCCACCTTGTCTCTGGTTCTCATACTTAACCTGCTGGCAGTTGAGACACCGTGATACATACTCAATAATATCTCTCTTCATTCACGTTCACCAATACTGCTGTCTCAGATCCTGATACATCTTCGCGGCACCCGGATGGATGGAATACCGCAAGATATGGGCCTTTGCTAATATCAACTCTCGAAGCCCATCCACATTGGGCACACAAATACGGAAATGCATCCTCATAAACCCGTCATCACCAATAGTCACATCCGTGGCATCACCTCGACGGACCCTGTCTTGAAGAACTAACAAGTGTCGGTCCTCATACTGGCGTGCTCTAATCTAATCATAAAGAGAAGACCTGGAAGCCATGCTAGCTAACACCCGCGGAGGCTCTGACAAATCCAATCTCACCAACTGACCCGCTAAAGCCTGAACATCAAGTGCTAAGGGCCTCTCTGCTGCTGAAAGGTAGGCTAGACTCCCCAAACTCTCTGCTCTGCGACTCAAGGCGTCGGCCACTACATTGGCCTTCCCTAGATGATATAAAATAGTGAGGTCATAATCCTTGAGAAGATCTAACCACCTCCTCTGACGAAAATTCAAGTCCTTCCGCTTTAGCAGATACTGCAAACTACGATGGTCGGTGAAAATCTCACACTGTACTCCATACAAATAATGGCGCCAAATCTTCAAGGCATGAACAATGGAAGCTAACTCAAGATCGTGCACTAGATAATTCTTCTCGTGCACCTTCAACTGTCTAGACGCTTAGGCAATCACCCTACCGTCATGCATCAATACCGCTCCCAAGCCAACTCTAGAAGCATCACAGTAGATCATATTAGAACCCGAACCAGTAGGCAAAACCAATACCGGAGTTGTGGTCAATGCTGACTTGAGCTTCTGAAAGCTCTCCTCACACTCATCGAGCCATCTGAATGGATCACCCTTCTGGGTCAATCTGGTCAAGGGTGAAGCAATAGAAGAGAACCCCTACACAAAGCGACGGTAATATCCCGCCAAACCAAGGAAGCTCCTAATCTCTGTAGCTGAGGACGGTCTGGGCCAACTCTGCACTGTCTCAACCTTCTTTGGATCAACCTGAATACACTTACTGGACACCACGTGCCCCAAGAAAGCTACTAAACCAAGCCAAAACTCACACTTGGAGAACTTTGCATAAAGCTTCTTGTTGAATCAAATCACTGCATGGTTTTCAAGATTGACAAATGCCAACCCAGTTGAACCAGGTCCATCAGGGCAAACATAGTCAAACAGACCCATTGGCACAAGAAGCGTCCATCCACAGGAGATAAATATTATTTGTGAACTAAGAGGTTATCTCCTAAGCGAAAAGGTTGCAAATTGATAAGGAGATGGACTTCGATTTCAGGTAGGACAGAAACAAGATCGAGGAAGTAGAGATAAATACAAACTATTCCACCAAGGAAGAGTTGCATTAGAAATGAACAACAACATCTCAACTACTGACTCTATAAAATGTTGAAGCATTCCTGCTGAAGAATTTATGCACAAAACACAGAAGTGAAACAAGAACTGAAAGAAAAATTACCAAAGCAATTTTGCAAGCAGAATCTTTGTGCGACACAAAAGCTACTTGAACCAGCTAGAAGAACCAGTTCCATTTTTTGTGTTTTGAGTCTAGTGGTTTGTAGTAGGTGATTAAATATTGTATCTTTCAGCTTTATCTAGAAGCAATTGTAATAGGTACACACTGTTCAAGTTAGAGTTAACTTGAAGTTTGTCGCAATTAGCTAGAGGCTAGTTTGCCACAAAGGGATTAGAGTTAGTCCTTAGATTTACAAAAGAGTTTATTTTGTAAATGTTGTTTGGCTCAGAGTTGTAGTGAAGAGTTTGGGAAAATCCTACTGGGAAGTAGGTCGTGGTTTTTTCACCTTTTGAGCCAAGTGTTTTCCACGTAAAAATTGATGTGTTCTTTAAATTCTGCAATTACTTTTCTGCAAACTGTAGAAGTTGGAACACCAAGAAGAACCAGGTTCTTCTATAGAGATTGCACTCGAAAATTGGACACCACAAAAATCACCCCCCCCTCTTGTGTGGTATTGACGTATAAAACATCACTTCTTCTCTCTCAATCTCTGCAACACAACTCTAAAATGTTGAGCATGCTTCCTGGCTACGAGAATATACCAGGATGTCATCAATGAACACAATGCCGAAGGAATCAAGGTAAGGCTGAAACACGTTGTTCATCAAATGCATGAACGCGACTTGGGCGTTGGTCAGCCCAAATGACATAACCAAAAACTCATAATGACCGTATCTGGTCCTGAAAGCAGTCTTCAAAATGTCAGGATCCTGAATCTTCAGCTGATGATACCCGGTTCTCAAATCAATCTTAGAGAACGCTCTAGCTCCTTGAAGCTAGTCAAACAAGTCATCAATATGGGGCAAAAGATACTGTTTCTTTACCGTAACCTTGTTCAGTTGCCGATAATCGATACACATGCGCATGGAACCATCTTTTTTCTTCAAAAACAACACTGGTGCACCCCAAGGTGACACACTAGGCTGAATGAACCCCTTATCTAGGAGTTACTGAAGTTGCTCTTTCAATTCCTTCAACTTTGTTGGTGCCATACGATAAGGTGGAGTAGAGATAGGTTGGGTCCCCAGCACCAAGTCAATACCAAAATCAATGTCCCTTCCAGGTGGCATGCCTGGAAGGTCTGCAGGGAATACATCCGGAAAATCACGGACAACATGAGCAGAATCAACAGAAGGAGTCTCACCACTAACATCCCTCACAAAAGCCAGATAAGATTCACATCCCTTCTCAACCATACGATGAGCCTTCAAGTAAGAAATCACTCTGATAGGCACATACTCAATAGACCCTTCCACTCAACTCTCGGAACACCAGGCATAGCCAAGTTCACGGTCTTAGCGTGACAATCAAGAATAGCATGACACGAAGATAGCCAATCCATGCCTAGTATCACATCAAACTCAACCATGCTGAGTAACAATAGGTCTACTAGGGTCTCCAGACCCCCAATAGATATCACACACGACTGATACACATGGCCTACAATAATAGTATCGCCCACCGGAGTCAACACATGAATAGACGTAACTAAAGACTCACGAGGCATACTCAGAAAGTGAGCAAAATATGACGAAACATAAGAGTATGTGGAACCAGGGTCAAATAAAGCCAAAGCATCACTGTGACAGACTGATATAGTACCTATAATCACCGCATCGGAGGCCATAGCATCAGTCCTAGCTGGGAGTGCATAGATACGTGGCTGACCTCCACCTCCTCCACCTCCCCCTCTAGGGAGGCCCCTGGCTGTCTGACCTCCACCCCTAGCTGCCAGGGTGGGTGGTGAAGTGACTGGGGCTGTTATCGAGGGATGACCCCTCTGCTGAGATGAACTACCAAGACGACGAGGACACTGCCTCCATACATGTCCAAACTCTCCACACTCAAAGCAACTACCTGGAGCTAGAGATGGGGACTGAAGGGAACCCCTGCCACTAGGATAGCCATCGGACGAACCATGCATAGAGGAACCCTGGAAAGATGATGCTCTGGAGGAACTCTGAGCTTGAAGGTCACTAAAGGAAGAACGTCCCTGATGAGAACTGCGGGGACCCTGCCCCGAAGATGCACCACTGTAAGTTGGGCGAGACGGCTGAGGAGGTCTGAATGGGCGACCTCTACTGTGCTGAAACTGTCCTCTAGGAGGGGCACCACTAAAGCTACCTGATCCCCAAGGCCTCTTGGCCTCTTTCTCCTCACGCTCCTGCCTACGAACCGACTCAATATCCCGAGCAATGTCAACAACCTGCTTGAATGTAGCTCTAGACACTCTCTCCCTGGTCATTAAAATTCGGAGCTGGTAAGTGAGACCATCTACAAACATCCTGATCCTCTCCCTATCAGTAGGGACTAACTCAGAAGCATGTCGAGCCAACTTAGAAAACTGTATCTCGTACTGGGTAACTGACAGCTCTCCCTGGCGCATCTACTCAAACTGCATGTGCTGCTCATCTCTATGTGACTGAGGAACATACTTCTCCAAAAAGATCGTGGAGAACTGCTGCCAGGTGAGGGGTGCTGAACCAATAGGCCTACGCCTCTCTAAAGAGTCCCACCAAGTAAAAACAGCACCAGAAAACTAGAATGTCGCAAATGAGACCCCACTGGTCTCCAAAATCCCGGCGGTGCGAAGTATCCTCTGACACCTATCTAGAAAACCCTGGGCATCCTCTCCCTTAGCGCCGCTGAAAGTCATGAAGTTTACTGAACCTCTCCAGCCTGCGCTGCTCATCCTCGGGCATGGCTGGAACCATATAGTCCTGAACTAGGGCAACCAGCTGGGTTGGGACTGCCCCCGATGTCTGCAGGCTGTGTACAACCTGCTCAGGTGTCCGGGCAGCTGGAGTCTGAGTGCCTTCCCCGGCCTGAGATGTAGCGGCAGTAGTAGACATAGCAACTACCTAAGCCAAACTGGTACATACAGTCAAGATCTAAGCCAAGGTCTCCTGAAGACCCAGAATGACAATGGGAACTGCCGGTGCCTGAGCTTGTCCCACTGGGGCACCCGCAGCGGGAACCTGATACTGAATAGTATGGGGATCCACTGGTACTGTCCCGGCTGCTGCACGAGCTGGCCCCCTAACTCTATCACGGCCTCGACCTCTCGTGGGTCCAGTTGGTGTCTGGTCACCCTGATCCGTAGCGTGTGTCCTCACCATCTGTGAGAGAATGAAACAACAGAAGTTTAGATTTCCAGAATCAATAGAATGGCACGACAGAGTTCAAGAAAATGAGATTTTTCCTAAGAGTTCTGTAGCCTCTCGAAGATAAGTATAGACTCTCCGTACAGATCCGCAAGACTCTACTAAATCTGCTCATGAACGTTGAGTCCTATGTAACCTAGGGCTCTGATACCAACTTATCACGACCCCAAATCGTAACAGGTCATGATGGCGCCTATCGTGGAACTAGGCTAACCACTATTACATAACTACACATTTCTTTAATAAAATTTCTCAAAAATCATTAACAACTAGTATAAAATCCTCTAAGTCTTTAACAAAGCATAATATAATCTAACTGTCTAAAACCATTCCCCAGAACTGGAGTCAACAGATCACGAGCATCTAAGAGTAATACTAATACTGCTAATGTCATAATACCATGTCTCAGAAAAAAATACTAAGTACGAAATGAGAGAAGGGAAATAGAGAAGTTTTGGACGCTGGACAGCTACCTCAAAATCCCAAATGGTGACGCCGAACGGTCTCGGATAACTACTGCTCAGAAGCAGTACCTGGATCTGCACACAGAGGTGCAGAGAATAATGATGAGTACGCCAACTCAGTAGTAATGAAAATAAATCAATTCTGAAGATAAGAAACACACAGTACAAAACATCAATTCACAAATAGTAAAATATTGAGTTTAACGATGTATATATTTAGCCCATATGGTTAAAAACCAGTTTCCGTAGAAATCCTTTGAACAAGTATGTTTCCCAATGTTTCTCGGTAAAATTCCCAAAGAAATCAGTATGAAAGATGAAATGAATCATAATCAGAACTCAACAAAAGATCATTATAAACCGCCCCTCGGGCCAAATCATCACTCATAATCAGTCACTCAGCACCTCACCATCACTCAGTAACAGTCACTCAGAACCTCACATATCACTCGTCACTCGGCACTCGCACTCAGTAGGTACCTACGCTCACTGGGGGTGTACAGACTTCGGAGGAGCTCCTACAGCCCAAGCGATATAAATAGCCAATCATGGCATCAATCACTCAGGCACTCAGCCTCTCTCATATCATAAATATCCTCACACTATTGACCCTTGGCCTCACTTAGTCAGACACTCTCAACATGCCACTCGGACCATAAATAACTGGAGTCCTCGACCCAAAACAGTATTTATTTAAGGAAATGATAAAATCAATAAATCTGAGTGTCAAACAGTTTAACAAGAAGGACTGAGTGTAAAATCATGATTAATACGTGAGGAATATCAGAAAATAGCCCCAAGGGGTTCAAACAGATCGGCACGAGGCCCCAAACGTGGCATATAACCCAAATATATCAGAAACATAGTAATACAAATTAACATATGATTTGAAAGCAGTTTCGCAACTCAATAGTTTCCACAGAAGGAACCAATGTCCAATTTCCCAATTCGTGCACGCCACACACTCGTCATTTCGTGTGTACGTCACTCAAAAATAGTGAAAGGATGCTAAGTCCGGGGTTTCATACCCTCAGGACAGGATTTAAAGACATTACTTGCCTCAAACTAGCCCGAAAAGCTACTCCGCAATACTCTTGCCCCTCGAATCGGCTCCCGAATGCTCCAAATCTATCAAAATCAGATTTATCACATCAAAATACTATAGGGAGATGAAACCCAATCGAAAAATATCAACTTTATGCACAATTTCCGAATTTGGCCAAAACCCGACCCCCGGGCCCACGTCTCGGAAATCGATAAACTTTATACCAAAATTATCATCATCCTCTCACGAGTCTATACATATAAATAACGCTAAAATTGGAGTCCAAATGACCCCTCAAATCACCCTTAGAAGGTCTCTTAAACTCAAGCCCTAGTTCTCCCTTGTTCCACTGATTTTTCCCAGTTAAACACTACTAATTAGGTCTTAATGACATATAATCGAGTTATAGAGTCCAAAAACCTTACCTCAATGAAGAACAATCGTTTTCCTCTTTAAAACCCCTCCAGAAGCTCGGAACCCGCAATAACAATGGTGAAAAGAAGGCAAAAATCGCTAAGTCCTCTTTTTATACTTTCTGCCCATGCTTTTCGCACGTGCGGCCCTTTTCCTTGCACCTGCGCATTCTCATTAAACGGGCCAAATCCCTCACCTGCGGCTCCACTTCCGCACCTGCGACCTCGCAGGTGCGGTCCAATGTCCGCATCTGCGACTTTCTCCAGGGATGACCAAATTCTGCATCTACGGAGCCTTTTTCCGCTCCTGCTGGCCCGCACCTGCCCTTCCCTATCCGCAGGTGCGGTTACACAAGAAAATTCACACTAGCAGCTGATGCTGCACATTTCAAGGCCAAATGTCACGACCCAATTTCGGAGTCGTGATGGCGCCTGTCGTGAAACCAGACCAGCCACCTAGTGTAACTAATTCTGAACCGTTTATTAAGTAAGTTACCATTTTTCAACTGCCTGAAGTTAAATATACTAAAGATCTGTATTTAAAAGAACTTTATGAAGCTAAAGACCCAAAATCTACAACTCCCGGATCCGGTGTCACATAGTCATGAGCTGCTAATACATAATACAATCCGAAAAGAAATGACCAACATAGTCTGAAAGTAAATACAACAGGTAGAAGAAAAAGAGATGACGAGATCACGGACGCCAGCTGCTACCTCGTCAACTCTGATGAAACTGCTGCTACTCGTTGTCCAGAGCTGAATCTCGGTGTACCTGGATCTGCACACAAGGTGCAGGGGGTAACGTGAGTACACCAACTCAGTAGTAACGAAACCAAACTACGGGCTGAGAGGTAGTGACGGACTAAACCTTCGATAGTTATGAACAACAGTTTATAACTTGGACATGACAGTAATATATCAGAAAATAAACAAGATGCATCCATCATTATCTGTAGCCCTGCATACCTGCATGAATTTATATAGAATCAAGAATGATGTGTACTCAATAATCAAACTCTCATAAGGTGGTCCACTCAGTACTAGAATCTGGCCTTCCGGCCTAGGGAAAGTCCATCCCGGATATTACATAACACAGGTGACACAGTCACCTAGTACTGAGGAAAAAGGCCAATCCAGCCCCACAGAGAAGATCCATCTCTGGAACATATCATTCGGACAAGATCCATGTCCAGGGAAGATCCATCCCTAAATATTTGTGCGCTCACTGGGGGTGTAAAGACTCCTGAGGGGCTCCTATAAGCCCAAGCGCTATATCAAGCCAACGAAGGCATGATTCAATGATCACTGCGGTGTGCAGTCGAATCTCATAACTGTCTCAATACCAGGCTCTCGGCCACGCTCAGTCAATACCTTTTCCAGTCTCACTCATACAGTTCACAGATGTATAAATCAGCCTAAACAGTGATAAATATGCATGTAAGTAACAGTTTCTGAGACTAAGGCATGAAAATATACTACAACCAGACTGAGTACATGGAAACAATAATCATAAACAGAGACAACAATAATCAACCGTTCCGGTCTGAACATATCGGCGTAAAGCCTTAACATTTATACTTAGCATGATTCCATTGTGTTCAAGGTAAATGCAAACTTCACAGTACCAATATCAACCAGAGATAACCATTAGGTAGTGCCGTGGGATGAGCCAGGCTACAAATATCCGGTGTACGCTCGCATGCCCGTCACTTGGCAAGTGCGTCACCTTAATTAACATCAAATATCAGACAGTTTGGTGTTTCGAACCCTCAGTTCCAAGTTTGAAAGCGTTACTTACCTCAAAACTGGCTAAAACACTACTCTGAAGTGCCCTTGCCTCGAAATTTGACCTCCGAGCGCTCCAAATCTACCAACAATCAAGTGTATATCATTATTACATGCTAATGGGTGAATCCCAATCAAAATTTATCAAGAATACTCGAAAATCCCGAAATTGGTCAAACCCGACCCCCAGGCCCACGTCTCAGAACTCAACAAAATTTATACCAACACGATCCTCATCTCCTCGCGAGTCTATACATATAAAGAACGCTGAAATCAGAGTCCAAATTAACCCTCTAATCACCCTTAGAAGGCCTCTTAAACTCGAGCCCTAGTTTCCCATTTTTCCACTGATTT
>ML263724.1:49558-70326 GCA_005239495.1 Nicotiana undulata
CCAATTTCACCATTAATCAGAACTTTAATCACACATAAATGAGTTTAGAGTCCAAAAACCTTACCTCAATGATGAACTATCGGTTTCCCTCTTCAAAAACCCTTCAAAAGTTTCAAACCCGGATGAAATATTGAGAAAAATGGCTAAAACTCGCGAAGGCTGGTTGTTATACTTTCTATCCAGGGATCTCGCCCCTGCGACCACTTACTCGCACCTGCGGCTTCGCAGGTGCGATGCTCCTTCCGCACCTGCGATCTCCCCTGGAACCTCCCAATTCCGCACATGCGATCCATCTTCCGCGCTTGCGACCTCGCAGGTGCGACAAATTCCTCGCACCTGCGGACCAATCCCCACTCAGCCAAATCTCGCACCTGCAGAGCACAGTTCGCTCCTGCGGAACCGCACCTGCGGCTCCCTTTCCGCAGATGCGAAAACACCAGCAACCTGCAGAATCACCAAAGTCACTCCAAACTTCCCGTTAACCATCCGAAATCTATCTCGAGCCCCTCGGGACCCCAACCAAATATACCAACACATCATAAATGGTCATTCAAACTTATTTGCACTCTCGAGACATTAAAAATAACAGCAAAATACCAAAATCACATCGAATTCAAGCCTACGAACTTTAAAACTTCTAAATTCCACCAACGATGCCGAAACTGTCCAAAACACATCTGATTGACCTGAAATTTTGCATACATATCCAAAATGACATTACGAACATGTTCCAACTTCTGGAATTCCATTCCGACCCTGATAGCCTATTTTCCACTGCCGACCGGAAATCGCCAAAAACTAACTTTCGCCAATTCAAGCCTAATTCTACTCCGGACATCACAAAAATACTCCGAACACACCCCTAAGTCCCAAATCACCTAACGACGCTATCCGAACCATAAAATACGCATTTCGAGGCCATTTACCAATAAGTCAACTCTCGATTGACTTTTCCCACTTTAAGGCAATTTTTAAAGACTAAATGGCTAAACTCTCACTACAACCATTCCGATTCCAAGCCTACCAACTCTAACACATCAAGATCAGTATAACCAACCTATGTCAAGGCAAAAATACAGGAATAACGATGCAAATTCTACGGAACGACCGACCGGGTCGTTACACCAAAAATCCTCTTTAACCATCCGAACTCAATCCCGAGCCCCTCGGGACCCCAACCAAACCTACCAACACATCATAAATGATCAGCCAGAGTTAGTCGCACCCTCGAAACACCCAAAATAACATCAAAACACCAAAATCACATCAAATTCATGCCCTATGAACTTTGAAATTCCTAAATTCCACCAACGATGCCGAAACCATCCAAAACACCTCCGATTGACCCTAAATTTTACACACATATCAACCTGTTCCAACTTCCGAAATTCCATTCCGACCCCGATAGCCTATTTTCCGCTGCCGACCGGAAATCACCAAAAATTAACTTTCGCCAATTCAATCCTAATTCTACATCGGACATCGCAAAAATAATCCGAACACATTCCTAAGTCCCAAATCACCTAACAAAGCTATTCGAGCCATAAAATCCGCATTTCGAGATCTTTTACCAATAAGTCAACTCTTAGTTGACCTTTCCAACCATAAAGCTATTTTATAGAGACTAAGTGTCTCAATTATCACTACACCCATTCCGAACCCGAGCCAACCGACTCCAACACATCGTAAACAGTATAATCAATGTATGGCAAGGAAAAAATAGCAATAATGATGTAGGTTCTACAGAACGATCGGCCGGGTCGTTACATAGTTGTTTCCCTTGCCGGGATGATATTGATTCTACTGTTGGCTTCCTTGCCGGGACATTATGGATTTATTATTTATTGTCGTTTTCACATTGTTGATTTTCTTCATGGATTGTTGTTATTAATTTATTTGGGTGAGGAAAAGTGTAAAGCACGAAGGGTGATGTCGTGCATGATATTGTGAGAGAGTGTTAATGCACGAAGGGTGATGCCGTGCCGATATTGTGAAAGTTAATACACGAAGGGTGATGTCGTGCCATATTATGAAATCTAAAAGCACGAAGGGTGATGTCGTGCCATGATTATGAGAGAGTAAAAGCACGAATGGGGATGCCGTGCCGATTTCCACTGATATTTTGGTGAGGATGAGAGTAAAAGTACGAAGGGTGATGTCGTGCACTTGTGTTTGTGTATTTATTTCCGTTGTTCTAAGTTTGATGTTTATTTTGTCACTTTACTTCGTTGTCTTCATAACTTTATATTTCTTCCCCTCAGCATGTTTCCTCCTCCTTTTGTAATTAGCTGCTTATTTCCTGTTGTTATCACTGTCTCCGTATATGGTTCAACTGCACTGGTTTATTTAGTTGTCGTGTCCTACCCTTGTCACTACTTTGCCGAGGTTAGGCTCGACACTTACTCAGTACATGGGGTCGGTTGTATTGATGCTACACTCTGCACATTCTTTTGGTGCAGATCCTGGTACAGGACCCCTCCTACTTTATTTCCATTCTACTTTTCTTTATTCTGAGACAAATATTTATTTTGTTCAGACATTTATATGTGGTATTCATAGATAGTCCGTGAAGTTGTGATACCAAATTCTGGGTTTAGTATTATGAATTTCGTAATAGCACTTATTCAGGTTGTTAGACTTTGTTTCCTTGCACTTTTACTTCCGTTAATTTTGTCCATCACTTGTTATCTGCTAATAATAAAAGAATAAGGTAAATAATCGTTAACGTTGGCTTTCCTAGCGGGTTCAATGTTAGGCGCCATCACGGTCCCGATAATGAGAAATTCGGGTCGTGACATGAATTATGATATTGATATTATATGGTGGGATCGGGTTGCGCGCCACAACATACTTTGTGTTTTGTATTCCCTGTTTTATGATATTGGCTCCGGTTCTTTTGTACGAGACTCTAAGAATTTGTATTTTCGTTTTTTGGTGCAGATCCTGGTACAGGACCCCTCCTACTTTAAAAATCATCATTTTATTCGGTACTTACTATTTCAAATAGTTGTCATATTTTACTTCAATTAATTTCTCAACTTAATCTCCTTACCATGTCTGATATTTTTATTTTACTTGAAAATGAATTGTTATTATGTTTTAATTTAGTAAATTCGATATTAAATTCAGTAGCTTGATGTTGTATTATATTTGAAAATGTTATTTTTCTTCACCCAAGTGATTTCTAAGATAAACTCACATTTCTCATTGATTTCCTACTTGGTCCAGAAACTATAATTTTACTTTATGATATATAAATAAAATCTCTTGAACATATTAATTAGCATTTGACATGGATATTATGTACCAAGTAGCACGTGGATCTGCCGTGCGAAGTGAGATAAAAAATGTGGGCACAAGGTGCCATAAGTGTTAAAAGTTTGGAAGTTGTGATTTATGATATGAGATTACGAGAAGTGATATTGTTGAAATTCTGTGTTAGAAATGATTCGATTGGTTGAGTTGACATTTATACTTCATCTGTACCTCAACTATATTGTTGCTTAATTACTTGGTTATTTCTCGGTGCGATTCGCGTTCCCCTTATCGTTACTACTGTTTGTAATCTGATTTCAGTCTGCTATTGACATTACGTTGATATTTCTTCCTTGTTAGCTTTATCTCATATCTTGCACCGGTTTACATGTTCGATAGATGTCTTGACCTAGCCTCGTCACTCTTCTACTGAGGGTAGGCTTGATACTTACTAGGGACCACTGTGGTGTACTCATACAACGCTTCTGCACATTTTTTCTTGCAGAACCAGGTACTTCAGATAGAGTTGGTTTTGAGACTTATGCTTGGTGTGGCCGGAGACTTAAAGGTACATCTGCAGGGCATTCACAGACTCCGAAGTCACCCTCTATTGTATTTATTTTCATTGTTTCTTTCTATTCCGGAACAATGATGTATTCATTATGTATAATTTCTCCTTGAAGGTCTTATGACTTGTACTATCAGTTTTGGGATATTGTATCATGTTGAGACTATTGGTTTGTTTAGAAATTTATGTTTCATGATTAATAGTTGTTTAGTAAGACCTATTATCATTTCTGCATGTGTTAGGCTTACCTAGCTTTAGAGATTAGGTGCCATCACGACTTATTCGGAGGGATTTTGGATCGTGACAACTTGTGACACCGGATTTTGGGAATATTCTGGTAGATATTATATGATTTTGAGTATTGAATTCACTATTTTACTTTTTCATTAATTTATGCTTTATATTACTACAATCACCTATTAATCGTTCTCTTATGTAATAAAATCAATCACTTTAAAAATCTTCAAAATAAACAATTACATGGATAGTTCACCGTTGGCTTTCCTAGCGGCGATATTGGGTGTCATCACGGCCTATAGTGGTAATTACGCCATGACACTAGGTAAAAAAGGGTTTTTTCAATGAATATGGTTGAACTTCTTTGATAACCTATTGACAAGGAAAAATACAAAATTTAAGGAAGATCGGATGTGAATTGGACTGATTTAAAGTCAAAATTCAATATAGTTGAAATCAAGGTAAAAAACAATTCTCTGTGACACGTGTATCTAACACACATCTCAGACACATGGTGTATGGATATATAAGGGATACTCATTTGATACATATGAGATGCACAAATGATACATGAGAGATACAGAAGGGATACATATGTCATCTTCTTCCATGTTCATCTTCTACTTCAAATTTAGTTTAAATTTCAATTGAAATCATCTCAATTCTCCACCAAATCGTCCCAATTGAGATTCAAGCTTCTTTGAAATTTACTCGATGTATTCCAACAACATCCACTCGAAACAAATTCTAATTTAAAAAAATTTATTTGCAGATTCAAGCTTAAGCGAGCTTCAATGACTTTCAATGGGTTTTAGGCGCTTTTTTTTGTTTGTTACTTTTTAAATTATTTTGGTGGGCTACTGTATCAAATACTTGTATTTATGACTTCTTTTGAATTTTTGTTGAATTACATATTTGCAGTGTCTCTATATATAAGATTAAGGTAAAGAAAAATAATGATAACTTTCGTTTGTTTCTGCATATGTGCATGCTAAATCAATATTGTTTTCTCTATAATTATCGATCAACGTTGATTTTTTCTTCATGTTCTTAGCATGAAAGATTTTGGTATTTTTTATAAATCGTACTTTAAAGTAACAGGGTTATTTGAAGTCCTCTAATATGGGGCTCTTAATTTTTACAATGTCAAGTTATTTTTGTTACAATGTCAAGTTACTTTGGGGGACTGAAGCATCCAAGAAGATCGAATGTAATAAAATCCTTTTACTTGGCTTTAAATTTATAGGTCTTTGAAGTTTGTCTTTTTCCTTACTTTGTTTACTTAAGTAAATGATAAACAACAAGAGCTCTGAAGTTCTCGTCCCTTTTTCACCTTGTTTACTATAATACGTAGACCATCAAAGGATATGGTGCAGTGATGGGACTGCTCTTCCCTTAACTAGAGGTCTCGAGTTCGAGTTCTGGATATGAAAAAAACTTTGGTAGGGAGCGCTCTCCCTGAATGGGGCCCTAGGCGGCGCGAATCCGGATATAATCGGGCTCCAATATGAGTACCGAATACCTGATGAGAAACCAAAAAAAAAAAAACTATAATACGCAGAAAATATATGAGAGGTTAAAGTAGAGAGAGGGAGAAGCATACAAATAGTCAAATGGGCTAATATCGATAGCTTTTACGAGTAACTAGCTAGTATTGATAGTATTTTATGGGGAGAAATTCAAAAATAGTCAGTTTTGCAAGTGGTCATTTAAAAATAGCCGCAGTTTCAAAAGTAATCGAAATTTAGCCACTTTTCATGTAAAGATAAATTTGAACGAAAATACTATTCAAAATCCGGAAAATACTCCAACATAATATACTGGAACTCCATTATTATATACTGGAACTCCAGTATTCCAACAAATTATATCGGTTCAGTATATTATGCTGGAAGTTCATACACAAGTGCTCGAATCTCCAGTATGTTATGCTGGAACTTTCTGCGTGTTGGAGTTCCAGTATAATATGCTGGAAGCTCGTACACAGGTGCACCGAACTCCAGTATATTATGATGGACCGGTCTCTATTGTAGCAAAATAGTGACTATTTTTTAATGACTTGACAAATGCTGACTATTTTTGAATGACCAGTCCAAAAACTGACTAGCCCGTACTATTTTTACTATTTTATGAATTGGCTAATATTTGTAGCATTCTGATAGGACAAATTGGATAGTTGTCTCTACTGAAAAAGCTTATTGCACTGCACTAATTAAAAAGGTCCATATACTCTTGAACAATTGTCTAGATATCCCCTAAATACTTAAAAGGTACAAATATACCCTAACATGGTTCCAACGACAATGCATAAGGGGATACTTGAACCCAAAAATAACGCTAGAGATTTTTATGAACCAATTGATTAACGAGGACATATAATTTTGGGAAACTACCAGCTATGTTCATTTATAAGTAGATCATTACAAAAATTAGCTAATTCATAAAATATTACTAATATTAGCCAATTAGCTATTTGTAGGAAAAAAAAGTAACTTTTTTCCTTTTTTTGAGTGGGTGTTATTAGATTAGATTGTGAACATCTTAAGGAGCTTGAATCTCAGTTTTGGGGTGATTTAGTGAAGTTTTGAGGTGATTTGGATTAAAAATTCGAAATAATAACCGAACATGAAAAAAAAATGATATGTGTATCATTTGTGTATCACGTATATTTGTATCAATTGTGTATCACATGTATACATGTATGTGAGATACATGTGTGATACATGTGTTGCAGAAGAATTTTTTGAACTCGATTTAATTACGAATTTTGATACAAAACCAGTCCAATTCACCTCCAATCTTCCTCAAATTTTGTATATTGACTTATCTATATGCTTTTAATGAATTTCAATTATACCCATTGAAAAAGTTTCTTTTTTCGCTTAGGATGTTGTATATTTTTTTTGAAAACTTACACAAATGTCCCAAATAAGTCTCAACTTACCAACCTCTAGCCATTAGTCATAAACTTACCAAAACTAGCCAAGCATATATAAAAATTAAAAACCAAATAAATAAGGTTCTTTCTCTCGAAGAATCACATGTAAAAATCCCCTTCCATATTTTTAAGTGTGATTAGCAACATTAAATGCAAGAAGGAAAGGAAATTTCATGGATGAGGTAGCAAATAAGGTGATGAAATATAAAAAAATATACAATATTCCAAAAATCTAAGCAAAAAAGACATTTTTCAGTGGGTATAGTAGAAATTCATTGAAAACGTATAGATAAGTTAATATACAAAATCCGAGGAAGATTGAAGGAGATTTGGACTGGTTTTGTATCAAAATTCGTAATTAAATCAAGTTCAAAAAATTCTTCTGCGACACATGTATCACGCATGTATCTCCCACACAGATATACATGGATATACATGTGATACATAATTGATACAAATATGATACATATGTGATGCACAAATGATACACAGTGTGATCACACATTTTTTTTTCATGTTCAGTTTTTACTTCAAATTTTAAATTCAAACCACCTCAAAACTTCACCAAATCATCCCAAAACTTATATTCAAGCTCCATAAGATGTACCCAATATATTCTAATAATAGTCACTCAAAAGAAAACAAAATTTTGACCCCTTTTTGTGCTACAAATAGCTAATTGACTAATATTAGTAATATTTTATATTGACTAATTTTTGTAATGAGTTACTTATAAATGGACATAGCTGGTAATTTCTCTTTTCTATTTCTCTCTCATCTAAAAAAAAAGTAAAAGAGAAAGTGGGAAGGTATGAAAAGTGATCTGTCATGTCTTAAAGAGAGGCAAAAGAAAGGACGGAAAATGGAGGAGGAGTGGGGAGAGAGAGATAGGACACACGATATACAAGTATGAATCTTATATACAAAAGTGAAAATAAAAGATTAGGCTCAATGAGAAAATTGTTATATAAAATAAAGACGGTAAAGTAAATAAATTGAAGATAAGTATTAAGAGAGATTGATATATTATTCAACTTCAAATTGAAGTACATAATGAACTTAAAATTCTTCTATTTATACAAGAAAGGAAGTAGCTGCGAGTCTTTTCAGGTAGCAGTTGCGAGGCTTTTCTTGAGCTTCTTGTAAAATATCTGCATGAGCTGGTTGCAACCTGCTTGTATAATAAGAAGATGTTGCAAGTCATTTCATGCTTGCGACCTGCCTGCATCAGCTGCTTGTAGATAAACTTCAATAGAGTACTAAATGCATAATCCTCTTCAGGAAGATTATCTACAGCGGAGTGATAAGTTGACATCCATAATATAATATTTTCACAACACTTACCTTTGGATTTTCATTAAAAATAATGTGCCTCGTAAAAACCTTACTAGAAAAAATACAGTAGGCAAAAAACCTAGTGCAGGAAAAAGAGTACAAATATTTAGTAATACGCGTTTCTAGCTGTCTCATTAAAAACTTTACTAGAAAAATCATGTGGGAAAAATCTTAATAAGTGTAACGACCCGACCGGTCGTTTTGAACATTTTATACTTCGCTCGGTTATTTGAGGGCATGAGTAGCTCCGTATGATGTATTATGACTTATGTGAACCGTCGATTTTGGTTTCAGGTTATTCGGAATTGATTGAGAAGAATGATTCTCCGCTAGAAGCTTCAAATTGGAAATGTTTGACCAAGTTTGACTTTTTGAGATACCAGATTCGGATTGTGATTCGGGGAGTTGGAATAGCTCCGTCGTGTCATTTGACACTTGTGTTTGAATTTTGAGTTCATTCCAGGATGATTTGATTGGTTTCGACGCCGTTTGCGGAATTTGGAAGTTTATGAGTTCTTAAGCTTGAAATCCGAGGTAAATTGGTGTTTTAGTGTTGTTTTGAGTGATTCGTAGGTTCGACTTAGTTTGAATAATGTTATAGGATATGTTGGTACGATTGGTCGAGGTCCCGAGGGCCTCGGGTGAGTTTCGGGTGGTTAACGGATCAAATCTTGGCGTTAGAAGTTGGCAAATTTCTGGTGTAAGCTTGGAAGTGGGGACCGCACAAAACTAGCATGGACCGCAGAGGTACTATGGAGTCGCGATGGTAATTTCGCGGACCACGGCAGTGTATGCGGCCGCGACAAAATCTCGCGGACCGCGGTGAGGAGTGTGCGGCCGCAGTGAGTTTTATGCGGACCGCGGAAGGAAGTGGATCAGGAGCAGCGAGCGCGGTAGACTTTCGCGGACCGCACAGTGGAGGTGCAGAGAGCACGATATAAGCGAGGCTTAGGGTGTTATTTCACATTTTTGACCTAGGGAGCTCGGTTTGTGGCGATTTTTCGATGTTTTTCAAGAAATTCATCGGGGTAAGTGATTCTAACTCGGCTTTGGTTAATATACATGAATATTTCACTGATTTCATCATTCTATTAGTACTTTGAGGTAGAAATTTGGGGAAAATTGTAGAAACTACCTAAAATGAATTTTTGGGATTTGAACATCGGATTGGAGTCGGATTTGGGTGAAACTCGTATGGTTGGGCTCGAAATTGAATGGGTTGTCGGGTTTTGTGAGTTTTGTCGGGTTCCAGGGTGCAGCGAGTTGGGCTTTTTGGGCGATTTCGGGATTCGATTCAAGATTCGATCTTTTATGACCGAGATAGATTCCTTTGGCATTATTTGATGTATATGAATTGTTGTTGGTCAGTTTCGATCCATTCGGAGGTCGGAACGCGGGGGATGGCATCTTTGGAGCATCGTTTGGCCTGTTCGGCATTGGTATTGGCTCGTTGAGGTAAGTAACTCTTCTAAACTTAGTGTTGAGGGTATGAAACCTCGCATTACGTGTTATGTGATTGGTATTTAGGTGAAGCACATGCTAGGTGACGGGCGTGTGGGCATGCACCCTATGAATTGGGACTCTGTTGTTCCCATGGCCCTGTATAGTGGCCCTATTTTGTTGATATTTGTGTTTTTTCACCATGTGATAAAGTAATTGAGCTGTCAATCATGCTAAATATCATGTTTAGGCTTTATGCTGATATTGTGTGTACCCAGAGTGGTCGTTTCTTGTTGTCATCTCACTGATTTCCATTGATCTTTTGTACTCAGTCATATTCATGCATTCATATCATATCTCAATCTCAGTGGTTGTTTATTGATACATCATATCATTGTTCTTAGGCTAGTTTCATGACATTGTGAGCTTATGAGTGAGACTGGAGAGATTGATGACTGAGTGAGGCTGAGAGCCTGATTATGAGTGACAGTTATGGGATCGGGCTGCACGTCGCATCATGTTATGTTGATTGATGCCTGGATTGGTTTATGATGGCGCTTGCGCTGTAGAAGCCCCTCCGGAGTCTGTAACACACCCCAATGAGCGCGGATGATATTATTGAGGGATGGATTTCCCTTGTGATGACCCAAGGGTCGTTTTATGAATTTAGACTCCGTTCTAGGCTTACTAGGCATCAAAAGACTAATGTTCAATACCTCGATTTGCGTGCACAATCCGGGCATAAAACCGGAAAGCTTTTATGTAAAAAATATGAGAAACAGTAATTTCTAGAGTTAAAATTTTGATTATAGTTGGCTTTGGTCAACATTTTGAGTAAACAGACCCGGATCTGTGTTCCGACGATCCTGGGAGGCCCGCAGTAAAATATGGGACTTGGGTGTATGCCTGATATAAATTCCGAGGTCCCAAGCCTTAGAAAACATTTTTTGATGAAAATTGTTCTGCTGGTTAATTCAAGAAATAAAGAAATGAAGTAATACGTGAAAATATGATATCGGGCATGTATTTTGGTTCCGGAGCCCGGAACAAGTTTGTTATGTTATGTAAGTCCTATCTGTGAAGTTTCATGAGAATCGGAATTGATTTGATGTAATTCGGACATCCGGTTGAAAAGTTAGAAAAATTTGAGTGTTCTTGAGAAAACCATGAGTTTTGAGGTTAAATTTATAGATTTTGATATCATTTTGATGATTTGATTGCATGAGCAAGTCCGTACGATATTTTGAGACTTGCGTGCATGTTTGGTTTTGAGCCCCGAGGGCGTGAGTGAGTTTCGGATAAGTTTAGACTATGTTGTGCTTGTTTTTTATGTTTCATCGTTATTTCTTCAAGCATAAACGATACCACATTAATCAAATGAACTCCAAATTCAGTTTTTATTGAACCATTATATCCGTATTGAAATTACGGAGCCATAGGAAAAAGAATCATCGGATTTGGACATCATATGAAGAAGTTATGCTCATTTTCGTGTCGAGAAAACAGTGATGATTTTCTGGTGTGCCCAGTTCGCAAATGCGAACTTTTTGTCGCAAATGCGAATTTTTCCCAGCCTTCTTTTGTCCGCAATTGCGAAGTGTTTCTTCGCTTTTTCGAGGGTCGCAAATGCGACTTCTGCAACCTGTTAAGTAAGATTTTAGACGAGATTTTCACCCATTTTTTAATTTTCTCAAACCCTAAACCTCCATAGGCGATTTTCGAAAGACCCAAACTTCTCCAAATCATTGGTAAGTGATCTCTAATTAATTTCTTTCAATTGCTAACAACTTTTAACAATAATTTCAACCAAAAAATCTAGAGTTTTCATGGTAAAAATTTGGTTTTCGGGTAGAACTTAGGAATTTCAAATTTTGGGGAATTGGACCTCGAATTGAGGTCGAATTCCAATACCAATTGTATATCCGTGCTAGGGGGAGATTGGATAAACGGGTTTTGGTCCGAACCTCGAGTTTAGACCAAGCAGGTCTGGGGTCGATTTTTGAAATTGAATAGGAAAACCATTGCTTTTCAATAAAGATGATTCCTTTAGGCTATGATTGATAACATTGAACAAATTGTGATTAGATTTGAGCGGATTAGAAGCAAATTCTAAAGGAAAATCAGTGCTAGAGCAGTGAATTACTTGCGAAATATAGGTAAGTGTTTGGTTTAACTTTGACTTGAGGGAATAGCAATCCCCACTTGTTTTCTATGTGAAATGCATGGGCGTGGTGTATAGGTGATATGACGAGTATCTATGCACCACCCAATTTTCTTGTTAAGCATGATCCCTTTTCCGTTCCCAACTTAATTGATTCTTGTCTTAATTGTTCTATGACTATTTGGCTTTGTTACCTCGTTGTTAAACATAGTGGTGGTTATTTTGTAAAGAGTATTGGTTGGTTATTTGGTCCCCTTGTGGTACAAACGATTGAGCAGTTTGGTGTTGTTTTGACGAAGTATACACATATATTTATGTTCCTGTTGATTTCATTTTTGATAATATTGAGGAAGTGATGAGGAATGCAGTTTAACTGTTCTATGATTGTTTAGGGTTTACGTGGTTGTTTGGTTTCAATTGATTGTTGCCAATTGTCACGACCCGAAATCCCACCTACAGGCTGTGATGGCGTTTAACGTTGAACCCGCTAGACAAGCCAACGTTTTGATTAAATTGACTTATTAACAGTTAGAATAACAAAAATAACTGGAACAATTATAATAGAAATGCGAAAGTAATACAAAATGCAAGAACTAAATAGAAATCTCGTGATAATTTTTCCTTAAGTACAATCCCAAAAACCATAATCACAAACTCACGAACAGTCTAAGAGTTTACTAAATACAATGGTCTGAAATAAGTAGATACAACTGTCTTGGAACCACAGAAATAAGACAGAAAATGAGGAAAACGGATAAGAGGTGACGCCAAAGCCTGCGGACGTCTGCAGGACTACCTCGTGTCGCCGTGGACTGAAGGATACTCATTCGCTCAGTGTCCACTGGGTCTGATGCTGTAATCTGCACAACATAGAGAAGTGAAGGTGTAGCATCAGTACAACCGACCCCATGTACTGAGTAAGTGCCGAGCCTAACCTCGGCGAAGTAGTGACGAGGCTAGGACACGACAACAAATAACACCTGTGCAGTTCAATAACATAACAGGAAGTAATGACAGGAAATAAACAAGTAATACAACTACGGGGGAGAACATGCTGGGGATAAAGGGGCCACAACTGCTAAAACAACAAAACAAGATAATAATTGAAATGTAGAGATAACAGCAGGAATTTAACAGCTCGGAACAAGTAATTAAACAGAAAAGGCACGGCATGTCCCTTCGTGCATAACCTCACAATCACTCGGCACGGAATGTCCCCTCGTGCATAACCTCACAGTCATTTGGCACGGAATGTCCCCTCGTGCATAACCTCACAGTCATTTGGCACGGAATGTCCCCTCGTGCAATAATAGAAAATCACTCGGCACGGAATGTCCCCTCGTGCATAACCTCACAGTCATTTGGCACGGAATGTCCCCTCGTACATAAATAATAATCACTCGGCACGGAAAGTCCCCTCGTGCAGTAATAGAAAAATCACTCGGCATAGAATGTCCCCTCGTGCATAACATAAATAAAAATCAACAATTGGACAGGAAAATACAATAATAGGAAACCTCAATTACACAGAAATATTCGACAAAGATTCTATCGTCCCGGCAAGGGACTCAGCTATAACCAATCTCACTCAGAGGTATAATTCAACAATATAATCCTCAACCGAACGAATAATCAAATAACTTTCCACATCATTAAATACTCTCAATATATCACTTCCAGAATGATAAGAAATATGTAACACAGAGAATATCAAAGAACAAAATGAAAATTATCAAGTTCAACTCACGGGCATGCTTGACCACAACATATAGGTACCCGTCACCTCACCTATACATTGGACATGGATTAACACATAGCAAGTAAGACTCTATACTTATTCCCTCAAGCTAAGGTTAGGCCAAACACTTACCTCGGCTCCACGAATGCAAATCAAGCCTCTAACACCGCTTTTTCTCTCGAATCCGACTCCGAAACAATTGTATCTATACATAATCGACTCAATAACATCAATAATTACTCAATAATTCAATACCAAAGCCTAATTATAGAATTCCCAACATCCTTCCAAAAATTCCAAAATCTGACCCTGGGCCTGCTTGGTCCAAACACGAGGTTCGGACCAAAACCCGATCACCCATTCCCCCAGAAGCCCGAATATACAGTTTTTTTGAAATCCGACCCAAAAACGAGGTTGAATTCCCAAAAATACAAAAATCCCTAACTCTACCCAAAACCCCAATTTCTACCCTTTAATTCCATGATTTTAGGCCTAGAATCCGATAATAGTTGATGAAAATGGAAGAAAACGAGTTAAAGATCACTTACCTAAAAGGTTATGGTGATGGAGTTCTTCAAAATTTGCCCAAGGAGGTGTGGAGAAGAAGGAGGTAGTGGAAAAATGTGAAATCCCTTAATGGGTTCTGATTTAGGTATTTAAAAATAACTGGGCGTATTTGTACTATGCGATCGCGGGGCTAAGGGTTCGATCGCATAGTGGAACTGGGCTAAAGCTGTGCGGTCACGGATGTAAAGGTGCGATCTCTCTGGGTTATGGATCCCCACCCTATACGATCGCGAATGACTTTGTGCGGTCGCACATGGTAATTACCCAGCCCCCCCCCCTCAGCTCTCCTACACACCTGTGCGGTCGCAGGCCTACTTACGCGATCGCACAGTGTAACTGACCCCTCCCCCTCCACAAGCCTATGCGATCGTATAGAGTAAAACACCAGACACCAGAAAAATCATTTAACACCAGAGATTTCCTAAGTTTAGCACCCCGACACCTACCCGAAACTCACCCGAGCCCTCGAGGCTCAAAACCAAGTATACACACGACCTCATAAACATCCTACGAACTTATTTAAGCAATTAAACCACCAAAATAACATCATAAACACTGAATTAAGCCTCAAAATCTATAGAATTTCTCAAAAACTTCATTAGCCTTCAAATTTCCCATTTTTAGTCCGAATTACCTCAAACTAAGTTCGTTTCTTACCAAATTTCACAAGTAGCACATAATAACCATATTGAACCTATTTCGGGCTCCGGAACCATAATACGAGCCCGGTAACACAGGTTTCTCATCAAAGTTCATTTTCAAAAACCTTTGTATTTTTCAGAAAATAATTTTCTTTAAAAATTCATTTCTCGGACTTGGGACCTTGAAATTCGATTCCGGGCATACGCCCAAGTCCCATATTTTCCTACGGACCCTCCGGGACCGCCACATCACGGGTCCGGGTTCGTTTACCAAAAATGTTGACCAAAGTCAACTTTATTCAATTAATTATCATTAACTTAATATTTATTCAATTTTCCACATAAAGGCTTCCTGGCTACGCGCCCGAGCTGCACACGCACATCGAGGTGAGATAAATGGAGGCTTTTAGGGCCTCGAAACATAGATTAAGTTAAAATTACACGGGATACCCCTTTTGGGTCATCACAATCTCCACCTCTAAAACAAACGTTCGTCCTCGAACGGACATAGAAAGGTACCTGAATCGGGGAAAAGATGGGGATATTGGCTCCGTATATCGCACTCGGACTCCCAAGTAGCTGCCTCAACAGGCTGACCTCTCCACTGAACACGAACCGAAGGATAACTCTTCGATCTCAACTAACGAACATGTCGAGCTAATATGGCTACCGGCTCCTCCTCATAAGTCAAATACTTGTTCAACTGGACACCGCTGAAGTCAAGTTCATGAGATGGATCCGCAATATACCTCCGGAGCATAGATACATGAAACACCGGGTGCACAACTGATAAACTTGGTGGCAAGGCAAGTCTGTAGGCCACCTCTCCTACCTTATCTAGAATCTTAAATGGACCAATGTACCTAGGGCTCAACTTGCCCTTTTTTCCGAACCTCATCACGACTTTCATGGGCGACACCCGATGAAATACCCTGTCTCCTATCATAAATGCCAAATCTCGAACTCTGCGATCCGCATAACTCTTTTGCCTGGACTGAGCTGTACAAAGTCTATCCTGAATGATCTTCACCTTGTCCAAGGCATCCTGGACTAACTCAGAACCCAACAATCTGGCCTCTCCCGGCTCAAACCATTCGACTGGCGACCGACACCACCTACCATACAACGCCTCATACGGACCCATCTGAATGCTCGACTGATAGCTGTTGTTGTAGGCAAACTCAGCTAAAGGCAAGAACTGGTCCCATGAACCACAAAAGCCAATGACACACGCTCGTAGCATATCCTCCAAGATCTGAATAGTGCGCCCGGACTGTCCGTCCTTCTGAGGATGAAACGCTGTGCTCAAATCAACCCGTGTGCCCAACTCACGCTGAAATACTCTCCAGAAATGGGAGGTAAACTGAGTACCTCGGTCTGAAATAATGGATACGAGCACGCCATGCAATCGAATAATCTCTCTCATATAGATCTTTGCCAACCTCTCCGCTGAATATGAGACTGACACAGGAATGAAGTATGATGACTTGGTCAGCCTATCCACAATAACCCACACCGCGTCAAACATCCTCTGAGTCTGCGGGAGTCCAACTACAAAATCTATGGTGATACGCTCCCACTTCCACTCGGGAAGCTCAATCTGCTGCATCAAACCACCGGGTCTCTGGTGCTCGTACTTAACCTGCTGACAGTGTAAGCACCGAGCTACATAAGCTACAATATCCTTCTTCATCCTCCGCCACCAATAATTCTGGCGCAAGTCCTGGTACATCTTTGCGGCGCCCGTGTCACGACCCAAAATCTATAGGCCGTGATGGCGCCGGACACCACTATCAGGCAAGCCACCCCTCAATAAGTTAAAATACTTTCCTGTTTAACATTTTTGAAATCGTTACCTTTATCTGCATTTCATAATACGACGGGAAAACAATTTACTGTAATAAGATATATCTCATCACATCCCCAGAACCCGGTGACACAAGTCCATGAGCAATTTCTAAAAATTTATACAATTATACAACGTTTGTCCGAAAAACAAATTGGACAAAGGCAATAAATATAAAATGTAAGTACACAGAAGGGAGACTCTGGCAGTTGCGGAACGCCTCTGGATGAATGCAGCCCGTATAAGTCCCCNTAGTACACATGTAAACAATGTATAACAATTATGAAGAAAACACAGAGTTTCCAAATAAATACTGAAAGCAATGACAACTTCCACTCTCTCTTTTCCCAAAACATCTGTCTAATCATAAATCAGGAAAACAGTACCAAATAGTCATGCGCACACAGGAGTAAGACAATAAACAACAGGTGCATATCAAATAGGGTAATCCAGGTAATAACTAAAAAGGAACACCAATGTATCTTACCCTCGCTCGACAAATACCTGACAGTCCAGTTATAAGTGACTCAGAACTCAAGTGATCATATACATACCAGGAAAAGACAATCGGCAGGAGTCATAAGGGTGGTCATAAGGACTGAGGTCATAAGCTAACCCACGATCGCGAATCATACCTGCGACTCGCGTGCTGACTCAATATAATAAGTTGACCCACGATCGCGCATCATACCTGCGACTCGTGTGGTGACTCGATAATAATAAGCTGACCCACGATCGCGCATCATACCTGCGACTCGTGTGCTGGCTCGATAATAATAATATATAAGCTGACCCACAATTGCGCCTTCAGTCTGCGACTCGTGTGCTGACTCGATAACAAGTGCATATACATATATAGGTACATATGTGTACCGACTCACCAGTGAACTCAACAGGACTGTGCCAATACCACTGTAGCCAACTGGGATTGAAATCATAATATTTCACCTTTCCATGTCATCTCAACAACAATCACAACTTACAATACATACAAGGTACAAATAAGGCACATAGAGGCATGCTCGTGAGTCCTAAAGCTACCCGACATAGCAATATAGTCGCCACGTACGGACTCTCGTCACTTGGTACGTACGTAGCCCCCGCAACATGTATATATATTAAATAGAGTACCTATGGGGACAATTCCCTCTTACAAGGTTGGAAAGGAGACTCACCTCGTGTCGAATCTATCTCTCGTACCAAGAACACGCCCGCAACTCCGACTATATACTCGAGGACTCGTAACTGGAGTACCAAAAACATTGATAACATAATACTAAGAGAAACAACCTCAACATCAATTTTTCCATAAGAAGGGAAACAATGTAAGTAATGCTAGCTTCTAAGAGTAGAGTATCTTTTGAAGCTCGTTCATTTATATTATTTGGAACATACCAAAAAGAAAGAAGGGATAGTCTTAACATACCTGACTTGCCCATAACAACATCACTTGCCACTTGCTAACCCATTTGTGCTACTGAATCATGCATCTCAATCATTCTTTTTGACATATATAAAAGTGATCTTTTAGTAAGGATGTCTATTCCTAATCTATCCACTACTGTTATCATATCATATTTCCTTCTACTTTTAAAAAAAACATGCAATATGATGAAATACCTTCTTGTAATTGCTGGTCAATGCATCTAGACTTAAACTTAGTAGCTTAACAACTTTTCCATTCTTGCGAAATCCTAAAACTTTTGATGTTATATGGTATGAAGAGATATGTGATTCTTAGGTTCTTTAGACATATATGATTCTCCTTCTAAAATGATGTAAGACTTAGGCTATAAGACTTGTCCAATTTAAATCTCTAGTCTTGCCACCTAGATAAATGACTCAAGAGTCATCTTAAGTTATAAGGGGGGGATGCCACGTATTTTCTTGGGGGAGGGAATTATTAAACTTTATTCCCTTATTAGTTAATTAGTAATGTCCTGTTACCCGATAATTAACCAATTACCCGCATAATTTTAAAAATTATCTCAAATAACCTAAAAATACTACTCATTTTTACTATACTTTATATATCATATTATCGCCGCCATATGGTACCTTGTATGGTACTAGTCCATAATTATCAGATTATAGCGCTCAAACCGTACTTATCCCAAATTGGCCATTTTCAACGAAACTCGTTTTCTTTAACTTGCTTCCCCTATCACCTTCACGAATTTACTTATCACTTGTTTGAAATAGCATAATCCTTATAAATTCAAAATAAATCTCATTTAGGGAAACGGGGTCCGATAACACAAAATGACCGGTCGGGTCGTTACACTCTCCCCCACTTAAACAGACGTTCGTCCTCGAACGTGCCAAGAACTCCTTACTGCACCTAACATTCCAATATCGAATATCATTGGAGTTCCATCATAATTCCTGAACCACTAATAGGGTGAACACTTCATCACAGAGAAACCTTTGACTTACCTCAATTCATGAGAACCATAACAACACACGAGCAGATTCTCACAATCACAGCACATGCAAATCCTTTAAGTACTGCGGGATCCGCCTATACCTGACAGGGCATAGCACTTGAATGCTTCCAATGAAATCTGTTTCGATGACCGACACGCCCCACACACATCGGCACTAACCATACACATACTCAATCACACCGAAGGAAGTGATCACTGCCGTATATGTGCCATTTCAACCATGGCTAACCAATATATCTTCTTTTAATCATCTCAATTGCCCCGGAGATAGTAGTAACTTCTTTCAACTCATAGAAAACTCATCCCGAGTGACCTTGATTCACGAGATCATGCTGCCTATATTCTACAACCCGTCTCACACTTTCTTGAAAATCTTTCTACAACCGAGAGTTTATTCTCTCAGTCCTCAAATAATATCCTGCATGCTGAAAATAACATGGAACACTCCAACCATTTTCCCTTTCTCAAATACTGCAAAAGCTCGATTCTTAATCGTACTGCTGCTCAAAACCCTTAAACACCGCATACAAAAAAATTTCGAATTTACTAGGACCTCTGCTGAGAGTCACCCACTATGACTGGCCCCTGAATACCATCAACTCCTCAAACTCCCGATTCATAACAAGCGCTTCGCGACGCGTAAGATTGAGTAGGAAGAAACATAGGCATAAGCCTTAAGGGAATCACATCGCACGATGAGGAATCAAGAAGGGAAGTACTCCTAACAGCCCTGTAGCCTCTCGAAGATAAGTACAGACGTCTCCGTACCGGTCCGCAAGACTCTACTAGACTTGCTCATGACTCGTGAAACCTACGGGAACCTAGAGCTCTAATACCACCTTGTCACGACCCAAAATCTATAGGTCGTGATGGCGCCGGACACCACTGTCAGGCAAGCCACCCCCCAATAAGTTAAAATACTTTCCTGTTTAACATTTTCGAAATTGTTACCTTTATCTGCATTTCATAATACGACGGGAAAACAATTTACTGTAATAAGATATATCTCATCACATCCCCAGAACCCGGTGACACAAGTCCATGAGAAATTTCTAAAAATTTATACAATTATACAACGCTTGTCCGAAAAACAAATTGGACAAAGGCAATAAATATAAAATGTAAGTACACAGAAGGGAGACTCTGGCAGCTGCGGAACGCCTCTGGATGAATGCAGCCCGTATAAGTCCCCAAATCGATCACTGTACTATAAAAGTACATGTGCAACAAAATGCACAGAAAGTGTAGTATGAGTACATATCCATATATGTACTCAGTGAGTATCCCGTCTAATCTCGAAGAAGTAGTGATGAGAGGTCGACTTGATACTTACTAAGGTCCCATAATAAAATAATAAGACGTGATATAAGGAAAGCAGTAGACATGTAAACAATGTACAACAATTATGAAGAAAACACAGAGTTTCCAAATAAATACTGAAAGCAATGACAACTTCCACTCTCTCTTTTCCCAAAACATCTGTCTAATCATAAATCAGGAAAACAATACCAAATAGTCATGCGCACACAAGAGTAAGACAATAAACAACAGGTGCATATCAAATAGGGTAATCCAGGTGATAACTGAAAAGGAAC
>ML263726.1:3345-16220 GCA_005239495.1 Nicotiana undulata
TTCATGGGGAATGCAACTGTGATTGGAGGAAGGGTTACATCATTGGTCAGGGGAGTTGAAGTCTCCTTTGATGCTCAAGAACTGGGGGTTATTCTAGATATTCCTGCTGAGGGCTATGAAGATTATACAAGGCAGAGATGGCCTTTCTTGGATGGAATGGCCTCAGCACTCAACATCACCAGATTCTTTTGTGACAATGAAGAGGAGCCTGAACCCAGGGTTGTGTACAAAAGCGAGATGAAGCCTGAACACAAGTTATTCTTTGAGTTTGTAATTAAATTTCTACTGCCCAGACAAGAACGCAGGCACATTGCAAACTACATGGATCTAACACTCATGGAGTTCCTGTACAGAGGCAAGCAGATCAATTGGCCATCTTTAATCATCCAGCTTTTGGACAGAGTGGTGAATGGCACTAAGGCCCATGCAATTCCTTATGGCTTTATCCTTACTGTAGTTCTTGCTCATTTTGGAGTTCCTACAAAGAATGATGAGATGGCGACTGTTAAAGATTACTTTGGAAAGGACACTCTGTTGTCTGTGATTATATTGTCAATGCCCCGGAAGATGAACCTGGTTCATCTCGCAAGGTCGCATCCTGGTGCAAGAAAGCGAGTTGAAGGATATGGAGATCCTTCGATTGAAGTCTCGCTTGATTGAGGTGGAAGCTGAGCGTGATGCTCTCAAAGCTGAGTTGGCTAAGGAGAAGGATAAAAACGAAGGTGTCTTACACCAAATGTTGTCCCTTCTACAAACCAAGAATCCAGCCTCTTCTGCACCACCCCAGACTTAGGAATTTCCAGAACTACCCCCTCATATCCTATCAAGTGCCCAGTTCGGGACAGTATCAAGTGTCTTTTGTTTCAGTTTTTAATTCAGTTTTGCTCATGTTTTGGCTGTTTTTTATTTTAATCTGTTTTGGTGCTGATAATCCATGTTAATCAATGAAAGCTTGGTGTTTTGAAAAATGTCTCTATTTATGATTTAGCTTACATTATTGGTTTCTTGTGTTAATTAATCATGTTTGCACCTGCAGTTGCCTAAATTGGCCATGAGTAAGAATTAATAACTGGTAAGTATCATTTTAAACGTGATATTTATAAGCTAATGAACCTAGTTCTTGATGATTAATGCTCAAAAATATAAAAAGTGTTGAATGTGTATACAGGATAAAAGCACAGAGTTTGTCATCATCAAAAAGGGGGAATTTGTTGACCCGTGTCACTGAATGGGTTTCGAAGATTGACAAATAGTGAAAAGTTGAACCAGGTCCATCATAGCAGATACATCTGAATGAAGCAGTTGGCACAAGAATCGTACAAGTCTAGGAGATGTCAGTGATTACTGAGTATCAAAGAACTAAGAGAATGTCTCCTAATACGAAAAGATTGCAAATTGATAGAGAAGACATAAGTTGATTTCAGCTAGGACAGAAATAGAGGAAGGAAGTTGAGTTACATTCGAACTTATTGACACAAGCAGAATTAAACTCAACAACTGACTCTATAAATATTCAACGGATTACTGCTGAAACTGTGAATGCACAAAGATCAAATTGAATCAAGTTTTGAAAGCAAAAATTCCCAAGATATTTGCAAGCAGAAGTATTGTGCAAAGGCTACAGTTCAACTAGAAGAAACAGTTACATCATCTAAGTGTTGAGTCTAGTTGATGTGTAGTAGGAGTTTAAATACTGTATCTTATCAGCTTTCACAGAAGCAATTGTAATAGGTACAAATTGATCAAGTTAGAGTTAGCTTGAATTCTGTAGAAATTAGCTAGAGGCTAGTTGATACAAAGAGGATTAGAGTTAGTCCTAGGATTACAAAAGAGTTTATTTTGTAAGTCCGTTTTGGCTCAGAGTTTTAGTGAAGAGTTTGAGAAAATCCTACTGAGGAGTAGGTCGTGATTTTTTAAGCTTTTGAGCCAGGTGTTTTCCACGTAAAATCCATGTGTCTTTAATATTACTGCTTTATTATTCCGCAAATGGTAGTAAGTAGTATACTAAGAAGAACCAGGTTCTTCTTATTAAACAGCACTCAAAAATTGGGTACTGCACAATTAACTTATAATATTGTGTAGTATTGAAGTCTAAAACAACAGCCACATTTAACGACATAAGTTGATTTTACCATTTGTCTCGCCGCCTGAGAAAAACAAATTGGCCACCTAATTTGGAATCAAGTTTGTGACCACGAACGCTGGGAATGATAGGTCGATGATCAAGCCGAACTCTAAATTCTCCACTTTGCACTTCTCGGTTTAATGTGTGAAATGTTATTTTGGTCCCACTATCCTTTCCAACTTGGAAATGGGATGACTTTTGTTGTTTCCTCCTCATAATCCCTTCTTGACTCGTGTAGTTCAATTTTCATATCACCACACTGGTCCGATGTTGGGAAACGCTTGGAATGTGATGTCATAATCTTTCAATAACTCCAACCATCTCCTCTGTCCTTGATAAAGATTCTTTTGCTCGAACAAGTAATGGAGACTGTGACGGCCTATGAACACCTCGCATGGCACCCCATATAGATAGTGCCACCGATTCTTTAATTCATGAATAGTTACTGTCAAACCTTCGAAATTCAATTCTTCCAGGAATATTGATATCCTTTATTTTTCCCCGGGCTAGAACCAATTTCAGCCATATTGTTTAATTACGCCGGTTGACTCTTTCTTGGTATCAGAAATACTCTGGAGTCGGTTGGTGGATGTTCAATTCTTGAATTCCTCAAAGTAAAACTCTATTTTCCCTCGAAGTAGACTCTCCTTGACCTTCTTTCACACTTTCCAAAATGATAAGTATAATGAGCCTTAATCGATGATTTCTAAATGATTCTCCAATATGTTTCCAATGGGTGGATAACATCACCTCTCTATTAGGTATTCTAAATATAAAAAAGAGCTACCCTTCAGACCGAGAGCGGCAAGAAGGTTAGGCTGTGAGAAAACTACTTGGGAGCCCGAGACGGATTCGTAGAGTAGATAATCCCCAAGAACTATTTATCAAACGCAGTAATTTTCTATGTATGTTCCGGGGCGAACGTTTGTTTAAGAAAGGGAGATTCTGATGACCCAAAAAGGGTTATCTTATGAATTAAGACTCCCTTCCAGGCTCATAGGCCTTCAAGAGACTAATTTTGATTACCTCAATTTGCGTGCGCAGTCCAAGCGATAAACAGGAAAGCTTTTATGTGAAACTATGAGAAATAGTAATTTTTAGAATTTAAAATTTTAATATTTAGTTGAGTCTGGTCAATATTTTGGGTAAACAGACCCGAATCTGTGTTCTGACGATCGTCGGAGGTCCGCAGTACAATATGAGACTTGGGCGTATGCCAGAATTGAATTCCGAGGTCCCTAGCCTCAGAAATATTTTTTGAAGAAAATTGTTGTGCTGGTTTTTAAAGGAAATAAAGAAATGAATTAATGTTTGAACTCGCTGGTATCGGGCTCGTATTTTGGTTCCGGAGCCCGGTACAAGTTTGTTATGATATTTAAATCATACCTGTGAAATTTGGTGAGAATCGGAGCTGATTTTATGTGATTTGGACGTCTGGTTGAAAAGTTAGAAAATTTGAGTGTTCTTGAGAAAATCATGAGTTTTGAGGTTAAATTCGTAGTTTTTGATGTTATTTTGATGATTTGATCGCACGAGCAAGTCCGTATGATGTTTTTAGACTTGTGTGCATGTTTGGTTTGGAGCCCCGAGGGCTCGGATGAGTTTTGGGTAGGCTACGGAGTGTCTAGACTTAGAGAAAAATTACATAGCAAAATCTGGTGTTGGCAGGCCTCTGATCTGGCATATGCGAGATCAGACTTCGCAAATGCGATGTCTTGGGCCAGCCCCAGATCTCACGAATGCGAGATTTCAATATGTCGCAAATGCGACAAATTCATCGCATCTGCGATGCCTGCTCAAGTTCGAAGGGTTCGCAAATGCGAACCCCTGTTCACAATTGCGATAATTGCGGCCTATTTATTGGATTTTTGACGGGTTTTTTTTACCTCTTTTTCAATTGTCTAAAACCCTAAACCTCCATAGATGATTTTTTGAGGACCCAAACTTCTCCAAATCATTGGTAAGTGATCTTTGACTAATTCCTTTCATTCCTTAACAACTTTTAACAAGATTTCAACTTAGAATCCAGAGTTTTCATGGTGAAATTTTGAGATTTTTGGGTAGAACTTGGGAATTTCATATTTGGGGATTTAGACCTCTAATTAAGGTCGGATCCCAAAACCAATTGTAAATCCGGGCTCGGAGGAGAATAGGTAAATGGGTTTTGGTCTGAACCTCGAGTTTAGACCAAGCGGGCCCGGGGGTCGATTTTTGAAATTTGATAAGAAAACATAGGAAAACCATAGTTTTCATTAAAGATAATTCCTTTAAACTATAATTGATAATATTGAACCAATTGTGATTAGATTCGAACGGATTAGAGGCAAATTCTAAAGGAAAGGTTGTGTGCTAGAGTAGTAATTTGCTTGTGAGATCGAGGTAAGTGCTTGGTTCAACCTTGACTTGAGGGAATAGGAATCCCCAACTTGATTGTTATGTGAAATTGCTTGTGTGTGGTGTATAGGTGAGGTGACGAGTACCTATGCACTACCAAAATGTTTGTTTAACATGATCCCTTCCCCGTTTCCATTTATTTGCTTCCTGGCTTAATTGTTTTATGATTATTGAGGTTTACATGGCTATCTGGTTTCGTTAAATTACTGTCAAGCATTGTTTCAAGTATGTTAGAAGTGTTGGATGTTCCCTTGATTTTTGTTATGATACATAAGGATTGAGCTATATGACAATGTTACGATATTCATATATGTTCTGGATGGTTTCATTATGAGATGATATTTGATGAAGTTTATGAGTTGTATCGTTTTCTGTTTACAATTGTTGAGACAAAAATATTGTGAAAGGCTTGGCCTGAATTGTGAAAGTTTTCATAAATAAATAAATTGATATGATATGTTTGGTGGGAGCGGGTTGCACGCCGCAACAAGGAGTGATAAGGGTGGAAAGGTGGGATCGGGTTGCACGCCGCAACAGGTGTAATAAGGGTGATATATAAGGAGGTGTAATAAGGGTGGACAGGTGGGAGCAGGTTGCACGGCGCAACAAGGATCAATAAGGGAAGACACCTATGTTTTAGTGATTTTCCAAGAAAAAGTAAAGATTTGAAAAATTACTGTGTTACTCTACTATTTTACGTACTTTACACTTACTTTTATTTTAAAAGTCAAAGTTTGGAAAATTTGGAAATTTATGTGAGAATTTTGGCTATAGCTGAGGCCTGGAAAAGGCAACGGAGTTATCTTATTTATGGTTACAGTTTATTGTTCTTGTTTTGTTTGGAATTATTTTCTTTCTTTGTTATATATATTGTTACAGGTTATGCTACACTGCCCCGTCGTAGCCTCGTCACTACTTCGTCCAGGTTAGGCTTGAAACTTACTCAGTACATGGGGTCGGTTGTACTGATACTACACTCTGCACTTGATGTTTTATACTTCAATACCACACAAGAGGGGGGTGATTTGTGTGGTGTCCAATTTTCGAGTGTTGTCTCTATAGAAGAACATGGTTCTTCTTGGTGTTCCAACTTCTACTGTTTGCGGAAAAGTAATTACAGAATTTAAAGAACACAACAATTTTACATGGAAAATACCTGGCTCAAAAGGTGAAAAAACCACGACCTACTTCCCAGTAGGATTTTCCCAAACTCTTCACTACAACTCTGAGCCAAACAGCATTTACAAAATAAACTCTTTTGTAAACCTAGGGACTAACTCTAATCCCTCTGTGGCAAACTAGCCTCTAGCTAATTGCGACAAACTTCAAGTTAACTCTAACTTGAACAGTGTGTACCTATTACAATTGCTACTAGATAAAGCTGAAAGATACAATATTTAATCACCTACTACAAACCACTAGACTCAAAATACAACAGATGGAACTGGTTCTTCTAGATGGTTCAAGTAGCTTTTGTGTCGCACAAAGATTCTGCTTGCAAAATTGCTTTGATAATTTTGCTTTCAGTTCTTGTTTCACTTATGTGTTTGTGCGTCAATTCTTCAGCAGGAATGCTTTAATATTTTATAGAGTCAGTAGTTGAGATGTTGTTGTTCAGTTCTATTGCAACTCTTCCTTGGAGGAAGAGTTTGTGTTTATCTCAACTTCCTTGATCTTGTTTCTGTCCTACCTGAAGTCGAAGTCCATCTCCTTATCAATTTGCAACCTTTTCGCTTAGGAGATAACCTCTTAGTTCCCAGATGATATTTATCTCCTGTGCATGGACGCTTCTTGTGCCAATGGGTCTGTTTGACTATGTTTGCCCTGATGGACCTGGTTCAACTAGGTTGGCATTTGTCAATCTTCAAAATCATGCAGTGACTTGATTCAACAAATTCCCCCTTTTTGATGATGACAAACTCTGTGCTTAAACTTGTACATACTTCAATCCAACATAGACACTTTTTATAGATTTAAGCATTCATCATAGAGAACCCGGGTTCATTAGGTTATAAATATCACAAAAATCATTGAAATTTTGAAAAGCACATGTCTTCCCCCTTTTGGCATCATCGAAAAGTTGTAAAATGATAAACTTACCAGAAGTATTAACAATTACTCATGGCCATTGAGGCAACTGCAGATGCAAAGCATGGTTTAATCATCAAAAGAAACCAATAAATGTAAGCTATATAAGAAACTGAGAAAGAGTCAATAACCAAAAAGCAAAATTCACTGATTAGATAGCAGATCAAACACCATACACAAAAAGAACTAAAAACAGTCGCAACCATGAGCAAAACAAGAGAAAAAAAAGCAGAACAAGCTAAGACAATTCCCAACTGGGTCATAGAGGGGTTATTTTGGTGGCACTGGACTCCCAAGGCTGAGAAGGGGCAGATGAGGTTGTGATCTTGGCTTGAACAAGGGAGATCATTTGATGAAGAACACCCTCATTTTTCTCCTTTTCTTTGGCTAATTCAGCTTTGAGAGAATTCCGCTCAGCTTCAACCTCAATAAGGCGAGATTTCAAACGAAGGATCTCCGCATCCTCGATCTCACCTTCCTGCACAAGAGTCCTGACCTTGCTATTGACAGGCAGTTTCCTAGATGAACGAGGTTCATCCTCAGGAATATTAACAATGTAGTCACAAGTAGTGGTGGATGATGAAGGTAGGCCAATTTATTTGTTTACCCCTGTATAAGCACCCCATGAGCGTGAGATCCATGTAGCTGGCAATGTGCCTTCGCTCTTGCCTTGGCATCAGAAATTTTATCACAAATTAAAAGAACAGTTTGTGCTGAGGCCTCATCTCACTCTTAAACACTACCCTAGGCTCCAGTTCTTGCTCATTCTCACAGAAAGACCTGGTGATTTGAAGAGCTGAGGGAAAATCATCGAGATTAGGCCACCTTTTCCTAGTGTAGTCATCATAACACTCAGACAGGATATCCAGTATTTCCCCCAACTCTTTTGCATCAAACGAAATCGCAACTCCTTGAACCTTGGAGGATACCCTGCCATTTTTGACGACTGGCGTTGGCCATAAATTCAACCAACTCATTCCTAGCCATCTTTCCCTCAAGGTGAAGAATCATGTCCTTCCACCCTTGCGCAGCCAAGGTATCCATCAAGAAAATCATCCCTGATTCCTCAAGGTCTCTAACCAGCTTCCCCTTCAAGATAGTACGCTTTCCAAACATTGTGAGTTTGTCAGTCTCCTCACCAGACACTTCCTCTTCTTCTCCACTCCATTCCTCATCATAAACAATATTTACTTTCCTTGACTCAGACCTAGTCCTCTTTGCAATGGTTGAAGGTGTGGCAGACACAGATGCTGACTTCTTGGAAGAAGCCTTAGCTTTCTTGTATTTTGGTGTCTCAACCTCAACTGGTGTTGGCTGCTCCTCATGATGGACCAGGTCCAACTCATCATCATCAACATGAACTGCCTCAACAAGCTCTCCAACTTTTGTCTTTCCCTTGGCATACTTCTTCTTCTTGCTCTCTCTCAGAGCTTTTTCCAATTCTTCTTCTTGTTGCCTAACAGTGCTTCTAGTAGCACAACTCTTTGGGGCAGGAGCATCAGTAGATGATGAAGCTTTCCTCTTATTGGTTGGAACTGGGTTAATGGCTTTCTTGGATTTTGGAGTTCTCTTCTTTTTGGGATTGTAGGACTCCCCCAACTTTTTCAGCATCTCAGCCAATGTTTCCTCAATAGATGAACCAGATACTGCTTGTTGTAGGCTTTCTAGACCTGCTGCTGCTTCCCCAAAATTGCTTCCCCCTAAAGTTTTGACTCCTTCCTCAATAATCACAGGAACGGGACCACAAATAGCCAGAGTGGAACCTTCCTTCCCAGATCCCCTTTCTGAACTTCCTTCTCCCTCTCTCTCAACGGTTATATTTTTTCCAATTTTTCTTCGCCTATATGGTACCTCTTCATCCACTATAGACCCAATCAAGATAAACATATTTTCAGCCACTTCAGGTGCAGACCCAACTTCAAGATTTCCCTTTTCAGTGTCAGATGAACCTGGTACTTCATCCTTATTTGCAGATTTGAAGGACTCACTAGAGGATTCAGATTCTTGGACCTTGCTAGCTTGAAGTATCTCATTTTAAAAAAAATCACGAGAACCAGATGCAATTGTTTTCCTGGCCAAAACTTTTACTCTACGTTGTCTGGGGGATGGATTGGGGCTAGGTGTAACGGTTGGGACTGATTTAGGTGAAGGAGTGGGTTCAGGGACTGGAGGGTATGGGGGGGTTGAAGTCCTTGTTGAAGAATTAGAACCAGTGTTGGTTGATGAAGATGAAGCAGGGGGTGGTGAACAAGACATCGTTATGAAGATTTGGGGAGAGAAGAAGGTTGATCAGTTTGGTATGAGATGAATGATGAACTTGGTTCGACGGTTATGTTTTTGAAGAGGGGAGGTAATGATGGCCTTTTAAAGATGTGGTTATTAATTATACAACGGGCATAATTCCTTAGCAAGTGGAAGCTTAATCGCTGCAGGAATGTCAGTGATTAGACGGTTATGACTCCCTAATATCTAGGCTAATTAAGGTTCGATGGGACTCTTTGGAACGGGTTCATTTTGGGATAAGTACTGAGAATTTGAAACGAACCAAATGTGGATAGAGTCCTGCTCATGTGTGACTATAATATTTCAATAAGTGTATGGAGATGAGCACGTACCTTATCATTCAAATGAACCAGCAACGATGAACCAGGTTCATCGTGTTATAGTCTTTAATTTGCCTCAATTTACAAAGATAGAAAAATATCATTAGCAACCAGGGAATCATATTAATACATGGCAAGAGATTATGGCAGTAAAGTCATTATACTGAGCAACGATTAGTCTGGTTAGTTACCTATTTTAGTGTTTCTAGCCAAAAAAAACATTTTTTTCAATTTTTTTCATTTTTGTTTTTCAATTAGGTGATCTTAATTATCCCTAATTCAAGCATGTTTCTCTCAAAATGCTCCCTACTTAGTGCCTTAGTAAAGATATCTGCAATTTATTTGTCAGTAGCACAGAATTCAATTGAGATCATTCTTTTTTCATAGTTATCTCTTAGGAAATAGTGTTTGACATCTATGTTTCTCTTATGATGAACCGGGTTCTTTGTCATGCTAATTGCACTAGTGTTGTCACATAAAATAGGAATGCATCCAACCTCTATACCAAAATCCATAAGTTGTTGCTTGATCCATAGCAACTGAGCACAGCATGAGGCTGCAGCCACATATTCAGCCTCAGCAGTAGATAAGGCTACTGAATTTTGTTTCTTGGTGGCCCAAGAAACAAGGCAGGAGCCCAAAAAGTGAGCCATGCCTGAGGTACTTTTCATGTCAACCAGAAAACCTGCATAATCTTCATAAGCATATCCTACAAGGTCGAAATTACTACCTTTAGGATACCAAAGACACAAATTAGTAGTGCCCTTCAGATATCTCATAATTCTCTTTACTGCAGTTAGATGGGACTCCTTTGGCACCGTCCTACACTGAACACAATATCAGGTCTGCTGGCAGTTAGATATAATAAAGACCCAATCATCCCTCTGTATAGCTTCTGATCAACGGATGAACCAGGTTCATCCATATCTAATTTTGTAGCTGTGGCTATGGGGGTGTCAATTTCTTTTGAGTCTTCCATTTTAAATCTTTTGAGCAATTCCTTCACATATTTTTGTTGATGGATCATTGTTCCATTTGAGTTGTTCTTGATTTGCAAGCCTAAAAAGAAGTTTAGCTCACCCATCATACTCATCTCAAACTCACTCCCCATAAGTTTAGCAAATTCCTTACTCAATTTTTCAGAGGTTCCCCAAATATGATATCATCCACATATATTTGCACAACCAGAAGATCCTTACCTTTTTCCTTTAAGAACAAGGTACTGTCAATTTTACCTCGTTTATATCCATGTTCTAGCAGGAATTTTGATAGCCGCTCATACCATGCTCTTGGTGCTTGTTTGACTCCATAAAAAGCCTTGTCAAGTTTGTATATGTGTCAGGTGACTCCTTGCTTTCAAAACCTGGAGGTTGTTTTACAAATACTTCTTCCTTTAGATAGCCATTGAGGAAAGCACTCTTTACATCCATCTGATGGAGAGTGAATTCCATGTGTGCAGCAAATGCTATAAGAAGTCTGATTGCCTCCAATCTTGCCACAGGAGCAAAGGTCTCATCATAGTCAATTCCCTCTTCTTGACTATATCCTTGGACAACCAGTCTGGCCTTGTTTCTTGTAACAGTTCCATCCTCATCGAGTTTGTTCCTGAAGACCCACTTTGTGCCAATTACTGATCTGTCTAGTGGTCTGGGTACCAAGTGCCATACTTGACTTCTTTCAAATTGATTCAGCTCTTCTTGCATGGCATTTACCCAGTCAGCATCCTGTAAGGCTTCACCAATGTTCTTTGGTTCGATCAAGGATAGAAAGGCATCAAACGCACACAGATTTTTCAAAGAGGATCTTGTTTTGATTCCGGATGTCAAATCTGTTATGATATTCTCAAGAGGGTGAGAACTTAGATATTTTTGTGGTTTGAGCACCAATTGTTCACTTCTAGATGATCTCATGGTGTCTTGTTGTTGTGGAACAGGATCAGGGCCAAGGTCCAGAGTAATTTGCTGTTGAGTTCCCCCTGTCATGTTGCTNTTATAAGCTTTTCTATGTGATGAATATCCCAAGAATACTCCCTCATCACTACTGGGATCGAATTTACCAAGAGAATCTTTGCCATTGTTGTGCACAAAGCACTTGCATCCAAAAGCCCTGAGGTGGGATATGTTGGGCTTTCTCCCTTTAAGAAATTCATAAAGAGTTTTCTCTACCAGTGGTCTGGTCATGCACCTATTTATTATGTAGAATGCAGTGTTTATTGTTTTTGCCTAGAAGCTATGGGGTAGTTTGCTAGAAAGAAGCATGGTTCTAGCCATATCTTCAAGAGTTCTGTTCTTTCTTTCAAGAAACCCATTTTGCTGTGGAGTTCTAGGGGAAGAAAAGTTGTGATTTATACCATGTTCATCACATAATTCAGCAACCTTTGCATTCTCAAGTTCAGTACCATGATCAGATCTTATTGATGCTAGTTGATTTCCGAACTATTTTTGAGTTTTTCTAACAAATGAAGTGAACATATCAAATGCTTCATCTTTAGATGTCAGAAATAAGGTCTAAGTGAACCTTGAGTAATCATCAACTAGCACCATTACATATTTCTTACCTCCTCTGCTCAGAGTTCTCACAGGACCACATAAGTCCATATGAACCAGTTCCAACGTCCTGGTGGTACTGACCATTTTCTTGTTTTTGAATGAGGAGCTTACCTGATTCCCCCTTGCAGATGCCTCACAAACTTTGTCTTCCTTGAACTTAATGTTAGGAAGCTTTACCACTAAGTCCTTAGAGACTAATTTGTTTAGCTGATTTAGACTCGCGTGACCAAGTCTTTTGTGCCACAGGAGGGGATCACTGTCCAACACACTTAAGCAAGTGAGTTCATTTTCAGACAGTGTGGACAAGTCTATGACATAGATGTTATTCATTCTTTTTCCCTGCAAAACAATCTTGTCAGTAAGCAGGTTAATCACAAAACATTTTGTGGAAGTGAAAGCAACCAGGTTACCTCTGTCACACAATTGTGACACACTGATCAGTCTATACTTCAAGCCATCTATCAAGTACACATGTTCAATGGAACGTGTGTCATCCTTACCTACCTTACCAACCCCAATAATTTCACCTTTCTTTCCATTTCCAAAGGAGACCTTTCCTCCTTTGAGGTTTTCAAGTGAAAGGAACTGTTCCTTTTTCCTTGTCATATGTTTTGAGCAGCCACTATCCAAGTACCAAATTTGGTTGCTTCCTCTCACTTGAACCTACAAAAAGAAATCAGGGGTTAGCCTTAAGAACCCAAACTAGTTTGGGTCCTTTTCTATGAGAGAAAGGATGAATTAAGCTTTTTCTGGCCCAATTTGGTAACCAGTTTTTCTTTTTAACAAAACTCTCATTTCTTTGATTGGCCTGCTCTTTTGCAGTACACTCAATTTTGTAATGACTAGTCTTACCTCAGTGGGTGCAAATTTTATTCTCAGGGAGAGTGAGATACTTGCTTTTGGGATCCCACTTGGGCAGTTGACTCCCAAAGCCAAGTCCTCTCAGGGGTCTACTATGATTTTCTTGCAGCCATGTCAAGGCATCAGAGGATTGATTCCATTTACAAGTTCGATCTAATTCATGTTTGACTTTACCAAGTTCTTCTTTAAGTATCCTTATCTATTCATCCTTGGTATACATCTTGTCTTTTAGTTTTCCCACATTTTCTTCTAACA